>JAZAYU010000561.1:158330-253030 GCA_038501625.1 Corbicula japonica | reverse complement strand
AATGACCATAGAAAAAACTTATTCAATTTTCAGCAATTATTTTAGAGTTTTGAAAATCTAGTCTTATTTTGCAGCGTAGAGGTCTTTTTCAACCGATTGTAGTTTTTTAGACTTGTCAATTAAGAAATGACTAGCGTCAAACAAATATCATTTGAACTGACGTCCACAATACCTAACGTCTTTTTGTCCATTTTGTTATCCCGTTGTCTTTTTCTGTTGTTTTTGACTCTTGGTCTGTTGTTTCGTTCAGTTTTTTAGTACATGTTGTAAGGCTAACGTTTGTGCGTATCACACACAATGAATATTCTGACTTTTTTATATTAGCTCTGCATGCTTATACAAAGCACTTCTGTTAAAGATGGCGTTCAACAGATTTTGATGAGCTGTGCAAGTGAAGATGTAAGTTTATATTTATTACCACATATTTTTATTTTCTTTGATAGCGTTTCGCTGTGACGTTTGTTCTGTGTAGATGGTTATTTGTTAAATTATCTTATTGACTTGATTACAAGAGTTTACATACATTGTAGATCAGATTGTTTATAGGCTGTGTAATACTATTTTTATTTTTACTGTTTTGCCGAACGTTTTTTATTGACTTTCAAGTGTTTTGTTATGGTTAATTATTGATTATGCTACGAAAGAAAATATCAGTTTATAGAATAATACCCCGCTAAATTTATCTATAATTCACTGAAACAAATATATCTAATATATACTAGATTTGTGGCGGAACAACATACGCTGTGTTTGGAAAACGACGATTGAATTAGCGCAATCTTCATCTTCAATGCTGTTCAACAGACAGCTGCAATACTCTAGAGGGTCTAACAGATCAGGTAACGCAAACATCTACAATATCACCAAAATTTCAACTACAATATCAACAACATTACAGACTACAATGTCAACGACATTACCAACAACACTCACAACAACGTTGAAACATAATGCAGTTGGTGAGTCGAGAGATATGGTTTTATTATCAAACATTAATTTCCGCAATATTTCTTAAACTTACACATTTTGAATTTAAATGCAATGTCTGATGGTAAAAATACGTTTATATTTAGATAAATAGATGAAAGGGAAGCCGACAAACATGACAAATTTAAATATATTTCAGGCTCGGTTTGATTGAGTATGTTTTTGAGCAGTAATGAAAATTCATATCACTGCCCACGCCGCCTAGCCCCGGGTTGAGCGCAACTCAATATTTACACTAATAAACAGTACAATTTCGATCCATCCCAAACGATGATATGCATATGGCGGTGAACATGGAACCTTCAATGCGTTATTTTCAGATTTATACTATTCCATGTTCAGCTGCGTAAGGTCCCCAGATAAAAGAATGGGTTTGATCTAAACGAGAAAACAATGGGCGGAACTAAACAGAATAGAATTTTGACAGGGGATCTGAGAATATAAATCATGCATAACACAGACAACGCCAAAGGCAAAATTTAAAAAGCAGGAAGTATATCCTTGGGGGTGATTGAACAATATCCGAATCTGTATACGCTAGAATATTGAAACCACACATCTACATGTATAAACTGGCCGAAATATTTAAACAAAGGCAATTTTAGAAATGCTATTGACATAGTACATAAATATCGTGCTTAACTAACTTCAGCGGACTTAACTTATAGCAACACTGGTTGATTAAGGTTCACTTTATCAAAGTATCGTTAAGAAAAATGTTACAGATAATATGAAACTATTTTAACATGTACTATTTTAAATATACATTTTACATGTACTATTTTAAGGTCATCAACCACAAAAGAGAGACAAGTGCATATCAGGAATAGCCCAATCCAGACGACACAGCCTCCCCACACATCTAAAACGTAGAAGAAAAGAGAGCATTGGCAATAAAATTATCAATTTTAAAACAGACACCACAATCAATTAACGAGAGTAAGAACCCTAGGGGTTACCGCCTGGAACAGTAGGTGAAAAACAATTTGTCACGGGGTGTTTTAAACCAGGTTCTATGATGTATAACAGGAATCGTTACACTCACAAAACACAGCCTCCCCTCGCAGCGAAAAAGAAGAGAAGAAAAGAGAGAATGTGTTAATGTTATTCGATAATTACATGTAAGGACAGTTCATAAGGATAATTTAGATAAATGTATTACCCCACATTAAGAATTAAAACATGTGTGTAAATCAGAAGAGCTTTCTTTATATCAAAATTAAGTGTTAACAGTTTTAAGTTTAGCTCAATAAATTTAAATTCCATTTAATATCTGAGTTTAAATAAAAAAATGAATTAAATAGATAAAAAAGTGAAATGTGCATACCAGGAATGGCTACATCCTTTAGAAAAAGCCTCCCCACCCAGCCACAAGTAGAGAGTAGAAGAGAACTTGGTTATACAAAAATCAATTTCAAAATAGACGCCACAGTCGATTAACGAAAGTGAGAAACCGAAGGGTTACCGCCTTAGAACGGTCATTGACAAAACAATTTTTAATATAAACAAGCAAATACAAGTTGTTGTGTGAATCAACTCCAATCCACCTCTCAACAATGTTGCATGCAAAAATTCGCCGAAGATGAAAAGCATTAAAATACTGAAGGTTACTTTTGCATGAGGCTATTGATAAGCAATAATGCAAATGAAAGCTATTGCTCAATGTTTAGCGCCACTCAATATTAACATAAATGGATTTGTAAATCTCATATCTTCTTATTCCCAAACTACATGTTGTTTGCACCGTTGATATTCTTAGTTGTCAAAAGCTATTTTGGATATTTATTTGTACGAGACAAAAATTTTAAATGCAAACGGACACGCGGTCTAAAACACTTTAAATCTGACAATTCAAGCAAGTCTGCAAATGGCTTAGTTTTAGACTGTGTTCGATTTAATCCTAAATCCAATCAGCTTTTAAAAACTGAAGATTGGTACGAGTCTAAGTTTCGTGATCTTGAGACGTGTTTTCTTTTAGATACTTGCGAAGATGGTCTAGCCTCTACATGTGAGACTAAGAACGGCAGCTGTCGCTTTGGAGATCGAAAATGGCACTGCGTAGACCATCATTGTCGTTGTGGCAGTTTTGGAAAATAACGCAATTCGTCATGAAATAGTTTATACATGTATATATTTACAAAATAAAATTGAAATGAGCTTGCGGTTTAAGATTCTAACGATCATCGATATTACGGATGCGGAGGACTGAATCGACAACAACGACAATTTTAACAGAACATGGTAACTGTAAGGTAACCTTATCATTGAACTTGAACAATTGGCAAAGGTACTGTCGAAATGATGGTTGAATCCGGGGCTTTCGCTTGTCACGCTGCCATTAAACCAGATGATTATTGTGCATGTTTATACAAATTTTTAACCAGAATTTCATACTAAGTACAAACTTGCCAACATTTGGGAATGTAAGGGCCACTTACCACTAAGAAATGTTAAAAACAAATCTTCAACACAAACACATTTTAACACTTAAATTATTCCATATAAAAGTGTATACTCACTTGAGGAATCAGCTGATAAATCTAAAAGCGAAAAGTGTAGATCCTGGACTGAAGGTTATAAAACTGAGTTTGGAAACCAGTCTCAAATCTCAAGCATCTGATTTGCTGAAATGGCGACTGGTCGCCATTTCAGCCAATCAGATGCTTGAGATTACCAGTCGCCATTTCAGCAAATCAGATGCTTGAGATTTGAGACTGGTTTCCATGCTCAGCTTTATAACCTTGGGCACAGATCAGACGGCACAGATTGCACGTTGGATAAAAGAAAGATCCTTTGAATTAGGGGTTATATATCATATTCACTTTGACAGAATTTTATATACCGAAATGTTTGTGTTAAGCTTCTCCTCAAACCGCGTGGAGTTACGTCATTTCAAACTGTCTGCATTTTTCATTCCGGTTATCGCAGTAATCACAAAGCTAAATGCCCCTCTGTTGCATAAGCCCCAATCGAAAATGTTCCCTCTGCATAATGTAATAATTAAATACGCGTGTGCTTAGCATTACATTGGTCTTCAACCTAATCATCTACGCTCGAAACCAAAATAATACACATTTAGTTTCTCAGTAATATGAGTTAATGGAAATGAAAATGCATGTGAACGAGTACATACAAGTACGCTTCAAATGCATGGTCTGCTTTAAACATATTACAGTGTAATTGCCATTCACATTGATTTAGATGGCTTAAACAAATATTGGGTCAAACATTCGATGTTAACAAGTGGAATTTGCATATCAAGAATAGCCACATCCAGAAGACACAGCTTCCTAACAGTGCCAAAATGTAGAAAAGAAAAAGGGCATGGGTACTCTAAATGCTCAAGTTCAATATATACACCACAAACAATTAACGGATGAAAACCCGATGGGTTACCGTATTAGAACAGCGAATGGCAAAACATATTGTCATTGCGGGTTTTAACCATTTTCGTGGAGGCATCAACCTCACACTTGCCCTATCTGGTTAACATATAGTCTTGAGGAAATAACTCCAACCCACATATCAAGTCAACAATTTGGGATACAAAAACACACAAACATATAAAAATAAGAAGTTTATATTGTTAAACAAAAGGGTGACTGGTACTCAATGACCCTACCGAGACTAGCCCTGGAGTCAAATCATCAAGAACACGAAGACAGGGATAAAATAACCAGATCGAGCTTCTAGTAGGTTCTTCACAAGATTTCTCTATATACCTTCATAAACACTTAACCTCTGCCATCGCCGCACAAACAAAGAGGCACGGAAAAGCATAAACGTGCTTTCATTAAAAACAAACATTCTATCCCTAATTTATCAGAAATCGTATCTTTTAAAATATCCAGGGTTGATAATAGGACTGGGTATCGCCAGGTATGCGATATATTGCGATATTTTACTTACATACTGTAATATTATTGCAGTATATTTCAATTATTTATTACTAATAAAATATCAGACAAAACCATTTCATTAGGACGACTTTATTGGTTGTATGATTGCATGACACTGACGGAAGCACGATGTGCGTGCATGTGCGACGCCAAATTAGAGGTGCCACCGGTGTATTTACCTAATCTTGCACAATTTTCAAACTGCTATGTTTCTTCAGGCCTAAAAACGGGCAAATGCGCTTTTTTAGATTCATTATACAGGAGCTAAAACTATTTTTATTTATCAAATTGTGTGTAAAATATAAAGCATTTTAAAGATATGATCAAAAACTTGTGAAACTAGATAGACTTGTCAAAGGTAAGTTTAGGATGTATCTGGGCAAATATTTCCAGAACGATTTCATAGTAACGAATATACTCCATATACTGTAAAATTCCAAATGGATTTCTTTAAATGGGAAATCAGTTGATCGGTCCAAAAACGCCGTAAAATATAAACATGATATTAAAACAAAATAATCGATAATTGTGTGTGTTCTTATTAAAAAAAAGAATCCAAGCAGATTGAGACCTAAACTTCATTCTTCTAAGCATAACTAATGACAGTGTATGTAATCCAAATAGTAGCAAATTTGCAGTTATACAGTGTGAACGAGATGATCTTTTAGCAGAAACACTGGGAATAAGACCATACTCGTAAATACAATGTACATTATTACTTGAAATGTAATTTCAAGTACGATAAGTTGCAATATATAGTAGAAAGACAAATAGTCTCGTCTGACACAGGTTGTAGACTTATTTCATTTTATTTGTAGATGATTTGTTTGGCCATCCACCTTTACACAGAAAAGCGACAAATTCTGAAATTTAATATAAAGAAAATTTTATTATTATTGTATTAACATAAAGATGGAAGTAGGGTAAAGGTGCAGTAATTGGTTTAAATGTGGTTATTGCAGAGTAAGAGTTCATTCCGTTTTTATAACAATATTTGTCACGTTTTTTTGTTTTGTACTCCTCTGAAACTATGAGCAACTAAACATATGATTTAGACGGGGTTTCACCGTTTGCCTTCAAACGTTTGCTTGTGCGCGCTTATTTGTTAATTATATCATTCACAGTTCACACTAAAAACAAACATAGCCTCTCCGCACAGACGATTAAAAGAGATGAAGATAGAAAAGGTAAGATTATATTTAATTTAAGTTTATTTAAATTAATTATGAATTCTTACCATTTATATCAATAAAACCATCTTTGTTTGTGTCTATTTTGTTCATTAGCTCCTCGGCCTCTTCTTTTGTGAGTGGATCGCCACAAACCTGTAACATTTTTATCAGTTCTGAAAGAAAATCTCTCTTTAATTAGTTATCTTTATGCATTAAATAAACATATACCTATAGAGAATTTCAAAGTTCTCTTTTCAAAGCCAAGTGTTGTTATGAGGAAAAGAGTGGGGACTAAAACAAATACGTTTCTTTCTGTAAATATTAGGTCTATTAAGCGCCTTGCTCACACGAATACATGGTCAAAATGCAAATTCTGGCTTTACTATTTCGGTTCATAAATGGACAACATGTTAAGAAGTATAAGTATATAAATATAGTGTTATTATGATACTGTATCAATTTTTTCAGTACATCAACGAAAGCAATCTTAGAGGTATTTGCACATTTAAAACAACACATTTCATTGGTTTATAAACCAGGTATTTTAAAAGTTCTACATGTCATCGTCTTTTATATTTCTTACTACGGTTTTATTTTGTAAGGCCAGTGTATCCATACCATTGTACTTCGTGGAAATGACGCAACACTTCCATTTACATGAAATTCTACATGACATAGTGTCACAAAGCCTCGTGCGTCTTACACATAATTCCATTTAATTAAATCATGCTCCAAAATATATTCAGATGTATGTAATTTAAACAAAAGGAATCAATTAAAATACATATGTTCGGATTAAAAGAAATTGATACTAAAATACATACTACTTAAAAAGACTTACCATTTTGATCTACCTTGCCGTCTTTGTTTCTGTCAAATGCTGCGAATGCTTCCCTCAACTCCTTCTCTACATCTTCCTTACTTTGCATATGCTTCGTGATTAGTTTTATAAACTCCTTTTCGTCTATTCTCCCATTTTCTGTTAGCAAACATTTGAAGGACAATAGGGTTAATTAGGCCTGTCTCTGACAAAATGAATGTTATGCTAACATAATACTTTTGTTGCATCCCCTATTTGTGTTCATTATATCCGTAGTTCTTTTATTCATTCATTTTTTGTTTCTACATTAAATTTAAACAAAATGAAATTCTTCATAAAAACACAAAAAAAACAGTAAAAATTGAATTTGATGAAAATGTTTGCTACGGTTTTAAGGTGTTTATAAAAATGATATCGTAGATAAATTTAATCTGAAAATAAAACAGAAAAACCAAAACAAACAAAAAATTATAGTCATAAAAATCTTAAATTTACTTTTCTATTTATTAACTATTTTACAGCTGTTTTAATTTCTTTAGAATTAAATTATAAATAAAATGATAGCTCTGAAAAATTTGGAATATTTATTTTGCGTTTATGTTTCATGTCATGTTACATACTATCAGCATCTGCCTCCTTGGCGATCATCTGCAGCTGTTTCTGTGTCGGGTTAAGTCCTATTACCCTCAGAGCTGTCCCAATCTCACTGACATCAAGGGTTCGGTCGTTGTTTCGGTCAAACGTTTTGAAATGTTTAATCATTTCTGGTTTATAAGCAGACAAGCATGATAGACTCAGAAGAGTTAACTATAAGTATTTATTTGCAGTAATTAAAAATTGACACTATTGAAATTAAATTAAATGTTTTCTATAAATTACCTTTACGGTACACAATAGTGACATATCGCATGTATTTGTTTTTCAGAAAATCAAATAACTCTAACCGAGTTTTGATCTTACCACCCGGTAAATGGGGAAATTTACGTCCCATTTCTTAACACTGCATATTGAGCACAACAGAGAATGTGAAATTTTCTAATTTTATATAGGAGAAAACGAAATAGACGTTGTGTTTTCTTCCTAGTGCAGCCATATTATATACTCAGAAGAAAGAGTTTAGTCAGTATTTTCGTTTCCGTCCTAAATCTACATTACTGCAAATACCGTGAAAACATTGAACATAAGTGTTGTACTAACTTATCTCATCACATACACGATGATTTGTTTACGAAAACCTTCCTCATTAGACCGTGACTGTGTAAATTCAAAATGCTCGAGATGCACGTGCCGATGAAAACCGACATGAACTTTTTGCAAATTTCCTTTGACATTAGAATAGTATTGTCCGCAATGAAAAGAGCCGGAGTAAAATTTCAGGTAGATAGCATTGGTCGCCATCCTGGCCTATCCATTAATGACAGAATTATCGCTTTGAGATTTCTAGAAGCTTGCTCACATGCTGCTGACGTGGAAGGTCGTTTTGAATGTCATGAGCGAGCAAAATATTGTATGCAAGCGCGATTTTGACAAACCGGCAGCTTCAACTACCTGCGTCGTCCAGGTAGGACGTTGAAAACAACGTCTCGCAAAGATCGCTACTTAGTGACGTCAACGCTTCACACCTGTTCAAAAGCTCATTCGACGTCTTTGACAATCAACGGGGGTAAAGAATATTCTTTTGTTATGCTTAAAACCGGCTGAGAGCTGCTCGGCTGCGTGCTAGACTTCCTTACAAAAGTATTCTTCTAACAGCACGTCACCGTGTCGCACATTTGGATTGGGCACGCCAGGGCAGTCGTTGGAATAAATAGCGATGAAACAGGCTCCGTTTTTTACCGGTTAGTCCAAATTTAATCTCAAAGAAGCTTATGGAATTGTAATTTGTGACGCCGAGGAGAAAGGTTTGATCCTCATAAGGACTTTGAATATGACCCATACGGTGATGGGAGCGCTATGATCTGGGGTGGTATTAGGAAGGAATTCGCCCAAACCCATATACACATCATTCGAACACTCGTTCCTGCAAAAACAGTTCCCCTCGGTGAAGGATTTTTCCATTTTCACCTTATA
This sequence comes from Corbicula japonica, assembly GCA_038501625.1. Lineage (NCBI taxonomy): Eukaryota > Metazoa > Mollusca > Bivalvia > Venerida > Cyrenidae > Corbicula > Corbicula japonica. Next base: position 244,082 of record JAZAYU010000561.1, on the reverse strand, counting down.
CTCTTGAAAGATATTAATAATCTTTAGTCCGCACAAATACTGCAGATATTTCTTGCAGATTTTTGCACCCAAATCTCATGCATCTGATTGGCTGTGATGGAAAAAAGTAAAATACGCATATCAGGAAATGCCATTCAAAACACACAGCCTCCGGAGACAGTTCTCGATTTCAGACAATCAGATGATTGGGATTTTTTGATAATCTTGTTGTAATTTCTAGCAGCAGCTTAGCGACAGACAATAATTGCTTGCATTTGCAAATCAATTTGCAGACGTTATTGTCTGTTGCATTTGAAGTACTCATAATCGCTCGGAGATAACCTTACGCTCAAGGTGGTATGCTCATTGACTTGAGGGAATTTCTAGCAGAACAAATGAACCATCATGAACAAGTACAATCAAACCAATCCCTTTATTTACAAGACATTCTTTTAAAGGTAATCAAAGCGAACCATGCTTGCTTTAGTACAAATTTCTTTTTCTTCATAAAATGTATATTATTTTTATTTTAAAAATTAACTTTGTAAAAAAAAACCACATTACCCTTGACATCAGCGGGAGATATTTTCAAATCTGAACCACGTGTAGGATCGTCTCCCCCGGCAGCTTGGTTCTCCATTCGTGTAACATCGTTCACCTTACAGAAATTGTTATAGTTTATTTAGTTAACTTCACATGTTAACTTAAACATGAAACTTAACATGCGTATTAGTTTTAGTTCTTTTTCATGTTTCCATAATATGAGTCTTTATAAGATACATGTGCAGTCATTATGCCTACATTTGAAATTAGCAAATGATATAATTTTGTAACACGTGTTTAAATTAAATTATATACTGAGATGTGTCATTTTCTTATAAACTAACAAAATGTATGTCGGTCAATAATGGTTGGTCGATCGTAGTTTTATTTTCGATTTTCATTTAAAGTTAGTATAGTCTTTCATTTAAAGTTGGTATAGTCTTTCATTTAAAGTTGGTATAGTCTTTCATTTAAAGTTGGTATAGTCTTTCGTTTGAAGTTGGTATAGTCTTTCATTTAAAGTTGGTATTGTCTTTTGAATTGGTATAGCAAGGATAACAAAAAGAATAGTGGAATCTGTGTTTCTTAGTTCGCCGGTGATACACCAAACACAGGCAATCTATAAAAAATTACCCCTTAGATGCGTAATCGTTCATGATGCTTATATAAATCAATATGTTTTGCGTTTAAGCTACATAAGGGATCCAACTCCTTGACCACTAAATTTATAGACCACGTCGCTAACTGCTCAACCAATATAAAACAAATTCATTACACTTACCAAGTCTATTGCAACTTCCAATTTATGTTCCGCTTTTGACTGTAATTTTCTAAACATTTTAAAAAACTTTACGATATTCCAGTCTGCTTACGAACCAGTTTGCAGTAAACCTAATTTAAAACGCTTCTTTCAATTGTTTTACATAACTTACATGTACAAATACTGATTTCTTAAACTATATACGTATTATAATTATATCGACTCGTGTGCATACTATACTAACCTTAATGAAATTCTATCCACTTTCATTGTTTTAGTCGGCATGGTCGATCATTACAATGTTTGCACTTTGAACTTTTGTCAACTTTAATCAAAACTAACTCCTCAAGCAATCTTACCTTATTTAAACTGCTTTAAACCAAGAGGAAAAGTAATTATTTTAACAAAGTTTACGAGGGCTGTTCAAAAAGTAATGTAACATTCATTCAACTCATATTTATGAGTGTGATTACGTTATATGAATGTCTGGTGTCAGCATAACATTTTCTCTAACAAGCATGACAATTTTATTTACCTAGGACAAAAATTAAAAGTTTTAGAAATCGAACTTTGAAAAGGGTATACCAGAGTATACCAACCTTGTTTTCGGCCAAAGCAAATATCAGTGTCAGATTTTACGAAAGAAAAGTAAACAGCAATGCTTATAATTTTGAATACATCATAAAGTAAGGACTTTTATACTTGTAAATTTGATTATAAACTAATTTGACCTGTTATTCTAGCTTCTTCCAACATATTCCTAAACAGGGGAGGTAAGTTTAAATAATGAAAAAATGACAGGGGTTCGTTACAACACTTGTAGGTAAAAATAGATACATTCTAAATTCTTAAAAATACCAAGTTTGTGTGAAAGATAACTACCTTGGCAGTATATCCATGTATAAAATGTGAGATTCCAGTTTTAAATATTAATCGAAAAAGTGTTTCCCGTTTGGACTTGCTAAGACACCGTCATTCAAGTTGTTGAAACTGATAATTTAAATATTTATATTGTAAAAAAGTAGAACAAATTAATTTTATAAACCCTAGAAAGATTCTGACACAGCTACGTTCATGTACTCAAAACTGGTCAAAAGTTGAAAGTATTTATGGGAATAGTTGATGATCCTAGAATAATGTAAACCATTTGAAAATCGATAAACAGCAATGTATATTCGACAATATAACTGCATTTACATTATTTTTCTAACAACCCTCGTATTTAATACTTACACTAAATATAAAGAGACATAGAGAGAAAGAAAAACAGAAGATATGACAGACAGACAGACAGACAGACAGACAGACAGGCAGGCAGGCAGGCAGGCAGACAGACAGACGAGAAGACGGACGAGCGGCGAACGTACGAGCTCACAGGCAAGCATGCAGACTCCCGTTGAAGGAAAATAATTATTTCTTAACATTTTATTTTTTCAATTCGGAGCATATCTTTAACGAAAGGTAATTCAGGCTTGTTTGTGGGAGATAATAATGAGTTTTCAGAGGTACGACAAACGGTTGATTGTTTAAATGCTCATTGTCGCCATTGTACCTGAACAAAAGATCGTTTTCTGCAAATATACCACCAGTCACACCATCAGCCATCGTTTTGCAGGATAATTGCTATATGCGCTATTCGCAGCTTTGCAAACCGAGGGGCCAGTGCAAGACTATTGTAACTCCTTCTTTATTTTGATGTAGTTACAATAATCTTGCAATGACCCCTCGAAACGGTGACATTATGAAATCACCTAGTAATTAAATTAATAATTCATTTTTAACCATTCATCCAGCAATGAAGTTTGATTTTATTCGTTATGTCAAATCATGTGAAAATAAAAAAATGAATACAAGTACTCAAAAAGGTTAAATAGCATGCAACTAAGCAACTACTGTAACTAGTTAAACTATCAATGCAATACAATGACAAAGCATAAGCACATGATAAACAAGTAGATCCGCACTGGGAATCGAATCCGTGCGAACCATATAACTATGATCATACTTTCGACTTAAAGCTATCTAGGACAATCCTAAGAAATGTAGAGCGGAAAAGTATGATAAATTTGAGAATTATTATGTGACGCCGGTAACTGATTGTATACTGATACCTGTGCCCAAGATCATAAAAATAAATCTGGAGATTAGTCTCAAATCTCAAGCATCTGATTGGTTGTACTGGCGACCAGTCGCCATTTCAGCCAATCAGATCCTTGAGATTTGAGACTGACCTCAAAACGTTTTATGATCTTGGACCCAGTACGGACTTTGTGCAAGGGAAGACTTTCTACGAAAGCCACACTGCACAAACAGTGGTACTGATAATTGGGAATTATTAAGGGCCACACGGGGAATCGAACCCGTACAGCACCAGTGCCTGGTCTGAAGGTTATAAAGCTGAGATTGGAAACCAGTCTCAAATCTCAAGCATCTGATTAGCTGAAATGGCGGCTTGAAATTTGAGACTGATTTCCATGCTCAGTTTTATAACCTTGGGCACTGGTCACACTTCTTGGATCACGATTTAGCCAGAAGAACACTAAACAAAACATAGCATCCCATCATAACTAATAACATTCTGTTGTGACCTAGACAAAAGAACATTTTATTTTAAAATTTTAAAAATGTTAGACTTTTGCTGAGCAACATGGGACGCTACAACAAAGCAAGCCAAACAATTCCAGTGTTTCTAAGTTCAATGAGCCTCTACAGATTAAATCAGGTATGTGTTTTCCTCGGAGAATTCTAGCTTTTACCGACAATTTTATGATCATATAGGGTGATGGTGACACAATTCTTTGCAGTACATATATTTCTTTCGAAAAATTCAGTAATGTAATATCAAATGGATGTCTAAAAAGGTTACACTTGAAACTATATCAGTGCTCATTTAATTATAACTTTCACTTAAAAGACTGACTGTTTTTGACTAAATAATTGCAAATGTGAAGGTTAGAAGGCATTTATCGGATGCAGCCTTCTATAGGTGTGTTTTAAAAACTGATTGTTTTTCACATTCATCAACAATCTGAAACTTTCACATTCATCAACAATCTGAAACATCATCCCATTCAAATTCTAAATAATTACCCTGAAAAAACATTGAGGTTGTTTAAAACATTGGCCTTTATTGGTTTTAAAAGACACTTATGAATGACATATGGAAAAAGATCTGTACAAAATTATTCTTGGTGCTTAACAAACTTGAGTAGTATTATAAGCATTTGTCGTATGGAAGTAGCGTTGCTTCACCTCTATCTTTGTAAAACGCTTATAACTATGGTTGACGCAAGATTTGGAGTGAGAAATCTATCTATGGAATATTTTTATTAATATTTAAGTTTTAAATCTATACACATACAGCTTAAGTTTGTCAGACATTTACAAGGGTCAAATTATAGACCCTGCATATACATTCAAATTACAGTTAACTGCTTTATACAGCTCAATAATTAGTTTTTCCTTTTGGTAATTGATGCATATGCATTTGAAAAACAGATACAATCAATTTTAAAAGTAGTAAATTAGTGTGTTTAGTAGAAAATCTATGATTTGATGGTTTAAAACGGATTATTTAGTACAATATTTAAAACAATGTTGTTGTCTATTAGTGACTTTAATTTGTTTTGCCTGGATATGGCGACGTCCTTGGTCTCTAAGTCCATGGTCTCTCCTTGAGTGAACACATCATCATTCTGAAAAGTTCACTAGTGTCGCTTGAAAGTAACACTTAATATACGTCTTGTCTGGAAGGAGCTACAATACGTAAATTATAAGCAACACTAGATAGCGGCGACTGGAAAACGTCCATCGCTGTTAATGCTTTAAGGCTGTAACCGCGATATTGTATTCCACATTATTGTCTGATGTCATTGCTGAAGTTAATACAACTGAGATTGGAATCCAGTCTTAAATCTCAAGCATCTGAAATGGCGACTAGTCGCCATTTTGGTCAATCAGATCCTTGAAATTTTAGACTGGCTTCCGTTTTCAGTTTAATAACCTATGGACCATTAATGAGATGCTCTAGTGATTTTAATAATTGATAATAGAATCGATAAAAATTTGATTTTGAAAAAATCGGGCGTTATCTGCCAAATCTGGTTTCGGTTTAGGGTGTAACATTTTCACTTTTATTTTGATATAATTATACTGTATAAGTACTAATATTTGCGGTTGTTTAATTTTGGCGATATTGGCGGTCAGGGTCATTGCGCCAATATAAAACACCGCCAATAAAAATCCGCGTCAGTTTAAAACACCGCCAATTTAATATCTGGTAGGTAGATAACTATGTTACACTTATAGATAATTTGTCGCATTTTCCCCCATTGATGAAGAAAGATTGTACTTTCATGTTTCTAAAATATATATATTCTTTGAAACCTGAATAAAAACTTAAACAACACGAAACGAGAATACATGAATGAGTTTTTTTCTTTAGTTATAGCCAGAGGGAGTGTTATTTGGCGCTTGTCGTCCATTCCTTTCAGCGGCACTTGTTTGAACGTGAAAAAGAAGCATAATAGAGTTATAGCTTGTGTACATATAGTAAATTCAATCGAGAATCCAATATCTTATAGAAACACTCTTTAAATTATTAGGTAAACTTATGATGCGTCAACAAAAAGAATATAATTGGAATACCAAACAAAGCAATCAGGTACTGTATTAGGTAGCTGCGAAAATGTTATTCACACTTCAAATCTAACAATAAAATAAGTGCGACCTTTTCCTTTCTCTTCCATTGTCCAGTGTAAGCCATTTTTCATCAAGGGTTTTATTTTGGCGGTTTGGCTTGTAAGCGCCAATATATGACTCCGCCAATATAAAACACTTTAAATACGCCAAAATTTGATACCGCCAATATTAAGCGCTATACAGTATCTGCACTACATTAACAGCTTGCTAATAAGAACGTTTATATTGTTTGAAGGTTTATGACCTACACGTCTGGCTTAAGATATCTTCATTTTAAAGTGATTTCGTTACTTAAAAAGGACATAATTAAACGGAAATAAATTCGAACCAGTCTACGCTTTAAATCAAATTTCGACAACCGAAATTTCCTGTCTTCTGGTTCCCCTTGTTTTGTTTTCATTCCTTTTCTATACCAACCAGATACTGTAAAGTAATAGTCGCCAAGTTAGAAGTCTTTAATCACCGATTGCCATCGTAACTAGTTTGCTTAGTAGAATAAACTAAAAATGACATAGAAAAACAAACATTTAATTATTAAATTTTGAAACTGTTAGAGTTTCGCTGAGCAACATCGAAAGTTACTGCGCAGTAAACAAAGCAATTGCAGATTATCTAAGTGAAATGAACCTTTAAAGATGTAATCGGTGTTCTCTCCGGGGAATTCTTGTTTTTACCGAAAAGTCATTCTATTTGGCAATGATGGCCAAATTTTGCTTGCAGCATTTCCTTTCGAGAAATTCAGCATTTCAAATAAGTGTGTGTCTAAAAAGGTTTTACTTTAAATATGAATAAACTGCAATGCCGTTTTAGGCTTTGGTGACGATCATTCCTTCTGTTAAACCGTTAAAAATACCATTTTAAGCTGTTGTCTGGTAGGAGTAGCTTTTTTTACACCTGTTACTATGTTAAAAGCTTCTGGTTATGGATGACGAAAGATTTAGAGTTTGTCCCATATGATTGGAAAAGTTTTATCAATATTTTAGTGTATTTTTAAAGATATGTGCATTTAAAATGCAGTTTAATGCTGGCGCAAAGCTTATGCGATGTTTCCTTTTGTATTTGAAACATTTAAACTTGAAACACAGATAAAATCAAGTTTAAAATGAAGTAAATTAGTTTACTAAGTAGAAATTCCACGCGTGAAAGTTGAAAACGAATGTTTAATACGATATTCAAAAGATGATGATGTTGTTTATCAGTTACCTTATTTTGTTTAGCCTGGAAATGACGACGTATTTGGTTTCTCCTTTAGTGACCTTTAAATCCTGATTTTGAAAGGTACATTCCAGTACGTCTTCTTGTCGCCTAAAAAAACAATTTATTTATGCCTCGCCTTGAAGAAACTTCAATAATAAAATTATGAGAAACATTTGATAGCATAGACTGGACAAAGGTCCATCTGTAGATGGACTACGTCAGTCTGTAGATGGACTACGTCCATCTGTAGATGGACTACGCTATCTAGTGTTGCTCATAGTTTTATTATATAACAGCTGCTATGCTAATAATTCATGTTACGAGGCTGTTACCTTGTATTCAATACGTTATTGTTGACTCACTTACAAATATAGATACGCGAAATAAATTTACACTTTTTTTGTTTTGTACCAAACGAAATTGATATGGATATAACAAACGCTCGCTGGAAGAGCAGATGGAACATTTATTTTTTAAAGAACGTAGAAGCTCGATTTGTTTTTTTTATCCGTGTCATCATGTTCTTGCTAATTTGACTCAAGGGGCTAAAGTATCTGTAAGATAATTGAGTACTCGCCCCTTTTCAGTGCTATAAGCTTATTATGTTTTATATATTTGTATGTTTTGCATGCAATTTGTTAAGCTGATGGGTTGGTTGGATTTATTTCACCAAGACAACTTGTACTTGTTTGTTGATATGAGAACCTGTTGGGGCAAGTGTAAGGCTGTGGACCCTAACTCTGGTTTAAACCGCCAGTAGCATACTTTTTTGCGACTGACTGCTCCAAGGCGGTAACCCCGATGGTTCTATGTTTCGTTAATTGTTTGGGGTGTCTTATTTGAAATTTAAATTGTTATAAACACATGCTTTTTCTATTTTTTTCTTTTTCGCTGCTTGGGGAGGCTCTGTTTTCTGAGTGTGGCTATTGTTCCCCTTTATGCATAGTTCCCCTTTTAAATATTTGCTAGTTTTGTTTCTTTCCTATGTCAAGATATTTAACCATTGTGAAAAGAACTGTTATGCCTTGAAATAAATCATTAAATGTCTATTGATCTGTATTGATTGTTTTATTACTTAATCCCATACCATTTAATTGATCGCAGTGTCAAAATTAGAACAGTCTTTAATTGAAAGGAAAGTAATTATAAAGGGAATTTATTTGAACATAGATGCCGCTGATTCATTAGTTTGTACAGTATGTATTTCCTCTTAACGATGGGTCCTATTAAAACAAAACAAACAATTTAGAGCAATTTCCGACTGTCTGACCATTAATTGCATGAAATGCATTTAAGCAAAATTAAGAATTACTATCGTCAAACTGTTCCCATATCAGTAACATGTGTTATAAGATAAATTTTATGATTAAAAGCTTATTTAACTGAAGACTGTGATCACAAATAAAGAGTTAAGTTAATGTCTTTCTAATGAAAAACATACGGTAAAAAAAATATCAGTTAGAACTTTGGGTGAGTGTATTCCACGACAATTTTATACGTTGTCTACACGTGGGTATACAGTAATCTGTACAACATTGTGTTGAAGTCAAAGTTGGTGTAAACAGATATGGCGTACGAAAAGGCTCAAAAGGTAACATTTGCCGGTGTACCTGTAAATTTATACGTTGGACGTGTAAATTTACACGATGGACGTATAAAATTACAGGTGCACCTGTAAATTAGCGATAAATCACTTTTGAAAATTGAAGTCGGACCTGTAAAATAGCGGTGCAGAGATAAAAATATAGGTCCATCGTATAAATTTTATGCGTTCATCGTGTAAATTACCGGTTCGCCGCTAATTAACAACTGCACCGGCAATATTATAATGATCAACCAATCACAACCCTTGTTAACAGAGATGGCTTGCGTTATGCCGTGCATATTGTATACGTGTACATATTATGACACCACAGCAAAGCTTTCCAGAAAAGAGCGAAATAAGAACTTTAGACAACAGTGGCGACCACGAATTTATTGAAGAATTTTGATATAAAAGACATATTGAATTATAATGGTGTACAGTAAAACCCGGCTATTAAGACCAACATTGGGACTAGGAAAAAGTGGTCTCAGTAGTAGGATGGTCTTTATATAGGGGTAGAAAATAGTGGAAAACTGTAAAATGGAACATCTCAATGGTAGTCTTATTTGTGAGGTGGGCCTAATTTCGGGGTGGTCTTAATGAGGAGCTATAGAATGTGTAAACTTGACAAAGATATTTTTCTCCACGGTTGTAATAAGCGGTAACTAGTAGAAAAGAACTGGCACAAATAAGCGTATTCTTCGTGTTAGGTCTATTTCTTCACCTGATGCTAGAGAATTAGTGCGTGTCAGCTACATGTATTTACTGCAAAGCTTCAGAGGATTTCCCGTTAAATACGATTAGTAGTGATCCGGGCTTGGAAGAGCACAGACCTCTAAACAATGCCACTTGTTCAATCTGCGATTCTGTATCTGTTGCACAGTTTTATTATTCAAAAGGTTGTTAGCACGAATTTCTCATCATGGACATTATTGAATGAATCAGATGTGAGATATAACACATCAGTGATTTTTGAGGACTCAGTACCACTGATGATGTGCTTGTTAAGATGCCAAAAGACTTTGGCATGTATAGCAGTTCAGGTGAACGAAGGAACTTCAAAGTGTGAGTTATTAGCGTATTGCCCACCAGGTGGCACGTTGGCAATAACTGGACGCATCGGATGGACTTTCTATGAGAAAGATAAGGGAAAAATGTCGCTTTGCTTGTTTGTTCTTACGTTTTGGCTCTGCAGGAACACTGTGTTTCTTGAGTGTGGCTACTCCTGGTAATGCATATTTCACCTTTTGTTTTGAAGAACACTTCTTACAACCTACACATTACAATATCTTTAATATATAATTTATGTGTTCGGGCTTAATCTTAAAATATATTTATGGCTGATGTTTGGTATTTTACTAATATTTTTAAAAATCGCTTCATTGTAATTTTTTTCCTATCGTTAGTAGCTAGTTAACGATATTACACTGAGATACCAAAAAGTGAAATATGCATATCAGCAATCGCCACACTATTTAATAATAATAATAATAATAATAATAATAATAGTAATAATAATAATAATAATAATAATAATAATAATAATAATAATAATAATAATAATAATAATAATAAAAATAATAATAATAATAATAATAATAATAATAATAATAATTATAATTATAATAATAATTATAATAATAATAATAATCATAATTATAATTATAATAAAAACAACAACAACAACAACAATAATAATAATAATAATAATAATAATAATAATAATAATAATAATAATAATAATAAAATTGATAATAAATTTATAATAATAATATATTTCAACCTCGGTTTAATTGAGCATAAGCAGTTATAGAGATATACATTAACTTCTGTTCTTAAAAGAAACTGCGAATTTGTATTTCAACTAAACATACTTTGCGGACATACATGTAAATAGTCAGTACAGTGATCAGTAAATAATCGCTTTTCGGTGTCATGCAGTGATGATTACGTTTTACAGGGTTATCCTTTGCTATCAGTAGGTTCGTATTTTTCGAGTTGGTTATGTAAACAATATTACGCTCGGCCTTCGGTCTCGCGTGACGAGGTTTACATACCCAACGTGGTATAATACGAACCTAACTCCATACTGTCATACTGTTCCTTTGAATATTAACCATTCCTGCTGAAAAAAATAACTAAACAACAAAATTTAAGTCAACAATGTGGTTTACTTTATAGTAGAAATAAAAAATAGTAACGCGATAGTAAATTTATAAAATTGCGTAGACAATTTTAAATGACGTTAAAAATATCGTAACGGTTGTAAAGCAGCGACGAAAATTTCCGTTTTTGGAGTTCGGTATGTGCCAGAAAATTACGACAATATAGTGTGATGTTGTTGTGACGTCGCAAAGAACATGTGAAGATGCAAAATTATGAGTTGGAAAATGACAATGTCCAATACGGAATTGCAAATCTGACGAGTTGTATGAATCTTGCTCAAACCATTCATGGGTATTATGTGTATACATTGCAGTCCTTGAGTATTTCATATATACATTGTAATGCAGTATGAACAAAACTGATTCGTAAAGGCCCTGTCACACTACAGCGCGTTTCCACTGCGTTGCCATGGCGTTGTTTAATTTTCCAGAACGCCGTGAGATCGCAAGAAAAATCTGACTTTTATCGTGAAGATGGAGACTGCACGGCGTCCTCACTGCGACGATGGCGTTGCTTCGGAGTTTACATGGCGTTCTATTGCGATCCTACGGAGTTCTTTTTGGCGATTGCATGCGCTCTTACGGCGCCTTCACTGTGTGCACTGCGCTTTCAGGGCGTTCTTACAGCGTTTCCACTGCTTGCACTGCGCTTTCAGGTCGCTTACGCTGAGCTGACGGCGTGTTGATGACGTTCTAACGTATAAAACGAAGTGTATCACCAATCTTCATCATTTGCTTGTTAGTTCTTGAGCAGTTTAAACTATGCCTGCAAAAAGACTCTCCTCTTTCGTCGTATTACAATCATATGCATATACAATCATAATCATCTTGGTATGTTTGCTTGACATGCATGTAGGTCAGCAATAGCCCGACTTGCTGCTTTACATCAGTCATGGTGATATGTATGTTTATTTGCCAATCTTGTACATTATGTTGGTCATACAAACGTCAATGAACGAATAAGCGCTTTGGGAGCGTAATGATCGCTGTGACAGCGCGGTAGAAGCGCATTGTGAGCGCAATGATTGCTTTGACAACGCGGTAGAAGCGCCCTTGAAGCGCAATGATCGCTGTGACAACGCGGTAGAAGCGCATTGGGAGCGCATTGATCGCCGTGACAGCTCCGTACAGTCGTTGAAAGAGCACAGTGAAACAATTAACACTCCGTATAAGCGCCGTAGACGCGCCATAAAGCGCTGTAAAGACACAGTGACATCTCCGACAACGCCGTGCGATCTCCGTCCAAGCGCCACGAATTACCACTGCGTTCGCACTGCGACCTCTGCGCGCCCGCGGAGCTCCTGCGGCGTTGTAGGAGACCTTACTGCGCTGCTACGGCGACCATACGGTGATCCCACTGCGCTCTTATCAGAACGCCGAGCGACGGCGTTTGTTTTGTGCATGCTCAAAGCGAGCGCCGGGGCTAGGCGTTCTATGAGATCCCACTGCGTTTACTAGCGATGCCACCGCGTTGCTGCGGCGATGCTTGCGATCGTACTGCGCGCACCTCAGCGTTCTTGAACGCCGTGGGAACGGCGTGAGAACGCGACCCTGGTGTGACAGGGGTTTTACTTAGAGACATTGAAACATTGGATCGATTTCCAAAACTTTGCAGTGCCACCAGTTACTTGATCTCCTGTATAAGTGTTAACGTGTTTCTAACGTTGATAATAGCGGGGGATGTCGAAAAAATTCTCAGCTCTTTCAAGACAATGTACAGTGTTCTGTAAAATATATCCGGTCTACTCTTCAGAGCATCCCAAATAAGCTGGAAGAGGTGGTACTGAGAAAGAGAGACCATGTTTGTTATAAGTATGTCAATTTAAATAGGACGCCACAAACAACTTACGGAAAAAGGACCTTTGGGGATACCGCGTTGGAACGGTCAGTGGCAAAACAAATTGCCACTGGTAGTTTAAACCAGGTTCTAGGGTGCACCAACCTCACACTTGCCCCAACAGGTTCTCGTATCACAAAACAAGTAAAAGTTGTCTTGGTGAAATAACTCCAACCCACACATCGGCTCAACAATGTTGCATGCAAAAGCACACAAACTTATAAAACATAAGAAGCTTATAGCATTGCAAAGCCAAATAGCGGGTACTCAATGATCTAACCAAGACCAGAGCACCTGGAGTAAAATCAGCAAGAACACGATGACAGGGATGAAAGAAACAAATCGATCTTCTAGGTTTTTTTAAAGAAAAGATTTCTCCATAAACCTTCATAAACTCTTAAACCCCTTCCACCGTCGTGCAACCAAAGAGGTAAGCCTAATGATTAACTGTAGATAAGGATGATTCTCCATAAACATATTTATTGGACTTTTTTGTCACACGTAAAGGTTACAAGTAAAAAGTTATGCACATCAGGGTTAAAGGTTATAAAACTGAGCATGGAAACCAGTCTCAACTCTCAAGCATCTGATTGGCTGAAATGGCGACCAGTCAGATGCTTGAGATTTGACTGGTCGCAATTTCAGCCAATCAGATGCTTGAGATTTGAGACAGGTTTCCTTGTTCAGCTGACCAGTCGCCATTTCAGCCAATTATATGCTTGACATTTGAGACTGGTTTCCTTGCTCAGTTTTATAACCTTGGGCACTGGCATACTGGCATACTGACACTGAGAAAAACACAAGGCATGTGTTCTATAATACATTACGTTCTAACTACACCTATTAATAATATTATTTTGTTTGAATTTCTCAGCACGGACTCAGAGATTACTCAGTAAAATTGAAACATAAAAACATTAAAAGAGTAATCATTTCCACTTTGTTTTATGAAATAACTATTAAATTCCCTATGTACGTTTGGAAACCACTGGCATTTAATCAAGGTAGGGGTAAAAACAAAAGTCACAAAGTCGTCAGTATCGGGCTACTAGGTGTGTATTATTCAAATTCATGCCTACGTATTTAAATATGGATTCTTAAATAATTTTGAACAGTTCTATGTGTCATAACACTATACCACGTTATAAAATAAATAAAACAAAATTTCCACGATAATATATGAAAACCATCATTCCATGTACACACTGTCTACCATTTTTACATCCTGCACGACATAAAAATCATTCTCCTGAAGAATATACATGGTATCAAAATTGAGAATAGATCATTGAAATTCTGTATTGAAACTATCTTATGTATATAATCTAATCTCAATTTTGATAACAAATATTTAGGCATTAAGAAAAGCTAAGCTGCCCGGTTCTAGACTAGTGTTGATTGATAGCTGCCTGGTCATAGAATTGTAAAGGTTGATTCCTGTCGTGTCGATAAAGCCTCCTTGTTCTTGAATTGTTAATATTAAATCCTGTTGCAGCAACAAAGCGAACCTGTCCTAGAATTGTCGGGAGTGATTCGTGTTTGCATAAACTGAACTGTTTTGTCCGAGAATTATCGAGGTTTATTCCTGTTGCTGCAACATAACTACTTGTCCCCAAACCGTGTTTATTATGTGCAGCAAGAGTTGCTGGTCCTCGAATTATCGAGAGTGATTCCTGTCGCAGCAACTGAGCTGTTTAGTCCCAGAATTATGAAAATGAATTCCTGTTGCAGAAAAAGAGCTGCTTGGTCCAAACTTGAGTTTTCTGTTCCAGCAGCAAAGTCCTTGAGTGGAGTGTTTCCTGTTTTAGCAACAGAGCTGCGTAGTCCTAGAATTGTGAAGAGTATTTCCTGTTGCAGCAAACAAAGCTGCCTGGTCGTAAAATTGTAGAGAAAGATTCGTGTTGCAGCAACTGAGTTTGTAGGTCCTAGAATTGTTGAGATCGATTCATGATGCAGCAACAGAGCTACCTTGTCCCAGAATTTTGCAGAATGATTCCGGTTGCAGCAACATACCTGCATGGTCTACTAATTGTAGACATAGATTCATGTTTCAGTAACAGAGCAGCCTGGTCCCAGGATTGTGGAGAAATATTAAGTTGCAGCAACAGAGCGGCCTGGTACCAGAATTGTGCAGATTTGTTCCTGCAGCAAAATATTCTCTGTTCCCAGAATTATGGAGAATGATTCCTCTTGCAGCAACAAAGTTCTCTGGTCCCAGAACCATCATGATTCCTTTTGCAGCAACAGTGCTGCATGGTATATGTCATAATCCAACAAAGGTACTCATGAGGTGTTTTTACGTTGTTCTTCGTTATCTTTATGATTTTAAGTTGGAGAAGTTAATTAGAGATTGGATACATTCTTTTATTTGTTTCTTACACTAAATTTCAAAAAATTTAAATACGTACACATGTTATTGTGAAATTTAAGAACCTAGGCCCAAGATCATAAAGCTGAGATTGGAGACCAGACTCAAATCTCAAGCATCTGATTGGCTGAAATGGCGACCAGTAAAGAAGCATTTGGAAATCCGGACATGTGACTGATGTATGATCTAAGGCACGAGAAAAAAAATCATTAGATCACAGCATCACTTCGGTTACTTGTACAGCATAATTTCTCGTCCAGATAACCTCGATAATAAGAACACAATTTCATGTCCCTTTTACAGTTTGCACTATTTGTCACACTGATATATAGACCACCTCGTATTCAGACCACTTTTGCCAGGTCTCAAAGTTTGTTTTACAAGCGGTGTTTCACTGTATGTCATGTTTGAATGATATCATCAGAATTTTTAACATTTATCTGTTGATTTCAATATATTGTGGTAATTGTTTTTAGATATTGAAACATATTAACCTCTGAACAGTCTTGATAAGATATACCAAAATTGTTTATCCGGGCAAGATAAGCATTATGTAAGATTCAAATGATTTCCATTGATAAGTAACATATTAAGCATGACTATGAGACCATTATGACTACATAATGGGCTTGATACTTTTTTGTTTAGTAGAAATGTTCCTGACTTTGTTCATTTTAGACCTGACCAGACCATATGAAACTTCCGGACTATGAAGACATGTTTATGTAGAGTACTGGTCATTTCAGGCCTGATCCAGACCATATGAAACCTTCGGACTATGATGAAATGTTTATGTAGAGGACGGGTCATTTCAGGCCTGATCCAGACCACATGAAACCTTCGGACTATAATGACATGTTCATGTAGAGGACGTGTCATTTCAGGCCTGATCCAGACCACATGAAACCTTCGGACTATAATGACATGTTCATGTAGAGGACAGATCATTTCAGGCCTGATCCAGACCACATGAAACCTTCGGACTATAATGACATGTTCATGTAGAGGACAGATCATTTCAGGCCTGATCCAGACCACATGAAACCTTCGGACTATAATGACATGTTCATGTAGAGGACGTGTCATTTCAGGCCTGATCCAGACCACATGAAACCTTCGGACTATAATGACATGTTCATGTAGAGAACGGATCATTTCAGGCCTGATCCAGACCACATGAAACCTTCGGACTATAATGACATGTTCATGTAGAGGACGTGTCATTTCAGGCCTGATCCAGACCATATGAAACCTTTGGACTATAATGACATGTTCATGTAGAGGACGTGTCATTTTAGGCCTGATCCAGACAACATGAAACCTTCGGACTATAATGACATGTTCATGTAAAGGACGGATCATTTCAGGCCTGATCCAGACCACATGAAACCTTCGGACTAAAATGACATGTTCATGTAGAGGACGGATCATTTTAGGCCTGATCCAGACAACATGAAACCTTTGGACTATAATGACATGTTCATGTAGAGGACGTGTCATTTCAGGCCTGATCCAGACCACATGAAACCTTCGGACTATAATGACATGTTCATGTAGAGGACGTGTCATTTCAGGCCTGATCCAGACCACATGAAACCTTCGGACTATAATGACATGTTCATGTAGAGGACAGATCATTTCATGCCTGATCCAGACTACATGAAAACTTCGGACTATAATGACATGTTCATGTAGAGGACGTGTCATTTCAGGCCTGATCCAGACCACATGAAACCTTCGGACTATAATGACATATTCATGTAGAAGACGGATCATTTCAGGCCTGACCCAGACCACATGAAACCTTCGGACTATAATGACATGTTCTTGTAGAGGACGGATCATTTCAGGCCTGATCCAGACCACATGAAACCTTCGGAATATAATGACATGTTCATGTAGAGGACGGATCATTTCAGGCCTGACCCAGACCACATGAAACCTTCGGACTATAATGACATTTTCTTGTAGAGGACGGATCATTTCAGGCCTGATCCAGACCACATGAAACCTTCGGACTATAATGACATGTTCATGTAGAGGACGTGTCATTTCAGGCCTGATCCAGACCACATGAAACCTTCGGACAATAATGACACGTTCATGTAGAGGACGTGTCATTTTAGGCCTGATCCAGACCACATGAAACCTTCGGACTATAATGACATGTTCATGTAGAGGACGGATCATTTCAGGCCTGATCCAGACCACATGAAACCTTCGGAATATAATGACATATTCATGTAGAGGACGGATCATTTCAGGCCTGATCAAGACCACATGAAACCTTCGGACTATAATGACATGTTCATGTAGAGGACGGATCATTTCAGGCCTGATCCAGACCACATAAAACCTTCGGATTATAATGACATGTTCATGTAGAGGACGGATCATTTCAGGCCTGATCCTGACCACATGAAACCTTCGGATTATAATGACATGTTCATGTAGAGGACGTGTCATTTCAGGCCTGATCCAGACCACATGAAACCTTCGGATTATAATGACATGTTCATGTAGAGGACGGATCATTTCAGGCCTGATCCAGACCACATGAAACCTTCGGATTATAATGACATGTTCATATAGAGGACTGGTCATTTCCACCGTGAAGGATAGTGTTCATTACTTCTCTGTTCAGTGAATATGTTTCTATATATTGCATAAAACTATATCGGTGAAACAGAGAGTACTGGGGGTATAAACCATGGCACATGTCAGTGATCAACAAAGTCTGCAATATTCGATGATTTTAGTTTTCTGTTCTGTTCAACATTAATAAGCAATGAATATACTGAACAAACAACGTCTTCAATTCACAGAACTAAAGAGTACTTTATAGAACTGGTATCTTAAGTTCACGTTTGGATTACAACAACAAGTTTCTTCAGTTTAACACAACTTTATTTCATGCAATGTTTTAGCTTGTTTGGATACAACAATTGTTTTAATTGCAACACAACTTGCTTTTTTATGCAATATATGAGCTTGTGCATACAACAACGGTTTTCAGTGCAACAAAACTTTCCTGCAGTATCCCAGCTTTATCATGTTTATCGAATATTACATATGTTCTCAATGCTGCAAACTTTATTTCATGGAATATTTTATACAAAGAGTTTTGTTCGTTTATAGCTCCTTTCTTGAATAAACAAGGATTGTATCTTGATTAATGTTTAACTTGAGATAAAGTCATAATACTTTAAAGTTGTCATAATACCATAACATATACGCAAGTACCACATCATATCATACAGGTGGCTTGTAAAGAAATCATATTTACTGATGCGATTTAAAATTGTGCACATTATACACATGTATCATATATTAACAAATATTTGCATGCAAAAAATGGTCAAGATACATTGTAAATATTATTAAATATTTCTTCACTTAACATTTTAAATATACATGAATAAAATACCAGAAATATGTGCCTTGGTAATTAATGAAAGATTTCAGTTCAGAATGCGATTGACAATTCTCCTGTTCAGACTTGAACTTTCCAAATACAAGTATGAAATATAATCATTTACTTTTATGTTACATAATTTAACAAAGAAAACAACATAATTTTTGTTATTTAAATTTTGTCTTTTTTATTTGCTGACTGAAGCAGTTTGATGTACGATTATGACCAATAGAAAAAAACATCACGAACATTTAATGTGTAATTTTAAACAATGCACACTTGTATTGTGTAGCCAAAGCAACACTTGTCTAAACACCAGATCCAGGTGTTGTGGAGTACAATCCCAACAGGGCTTGGATCCTTATTCTACACAACGTAAAATTAATCAATCATTGACCATACAACTTCAATACTACTGTTGTTTTAACAATTTATGTTAACAGGGTTTTTAACAAAATGAAAATTTAAATAATACATATATATGGTACATATAAGAGAAATGCTTTCAATTCCGTTTTTGTACATAGATCTGGTTTGGAAAAACATCTTTATTATGAAACAAAAGAAAAACAAGTAAAATCGTCATAAAAGGGAAGAATGTTATAAGTTTCACATCTGCTGAATTCATTTTTTATGAATTTCCCGATTTTTTTTGTAAACTAATAAAAACCTTGAAAAGATCTTGTTTTTATTATACCGAGACATACCATCAGATGAAAGATCTTAACAGGGGTCAGAAATGAAAAAAAAATCATTTTTTTAAATGAGTTTTTCAGTCTATACATTTTTTTTTGTAATTCAGAGTATGAATGATAAGACTTGGACTGAAAAAAATTCAACTTCAAATTACTATAGAATATTCAATAAATACTAACAAAACTGGTTGCAGAAGAAATGCAACACATGATAGATTAAAACATTTTCACACAAGAGGAATATCTGAATTCTCTTACAGAACCAATATATGGTTAAGGTTCCGCAAAGATTGCAAATGGCGAAAAGTGGCTAAATTTTCAAATTTGAATTTTGGGGGAAATACTTATTGCCACCTAGATTTTAGTAACGAAATGTATTAAGCTAAGGATGTAGTTAATGTTTGCATATTCAATTTAGTCTAATTCATGTTCTAATTACCAGGCACATACTAAAACAAAAGAAAAACCGTTTGCATGAGAACTCTGAAATCCATGGACAATATACCAAAGCAACTCGTACCTGAAATAAGTATATAGTGGTCTACAATGTTAAGTGCCAATTTGTCAAAATAATGTTAGGGTTTTCAGGAAATTCAAGGAAAACTTACTTCCGGGTTTCTACTTTCAGTTTCGGTTTGAAGTCAAAATGTACTTCTTAAAATTTCTGACATTATTTTAACAGATGACCACAAAGTATTGTAAATAAGTGTTTACGTGATACCTATATCATTTTTTTAGACGTTTTAAACAGCCATTTCAGACTTCTTGTGCAAACGGTATTTCGTTTTTGTGTGTTTCTGTTCTATGTAAATAAAGCATTTTTTCAAACAGCTTGAGCATCCAAACTTTAATACAGCCATGTGACACTATATTTCTTAACTTGTATTGGTCTGCCAGTGGGAATTAATGTCGAGTTTTGAAAAGGTACATCAAAATGTTAGAATTCAAACCGAAAGTAGAAACCCAGAAGTAAGTTTTCCTTGCATTTCTTGAAAACCCTAACATTATTATGACAAATTGGCACTAAACATTGTAGACCAGCATATACTTATTTCAGGTATGAGTTGCTTTTGTATATTGTCCATGGATTTCAGAGTACTCATGCAAACGGTTTTTCTTTTGTTTTAGTATGTGCCTGGTAATTAGAACATGAATTAGACTAAATTGAGCATGCAAACATTAACTACATCCTTAGCTTAATACATTTCGTTACTAAAATCTAGGTGGCAATAAGTATTTCCCCCAAAATTCAATTTTGAAAATTTAGCCACTTTTCGCCATTTGCAATCTTTGCGGAACTTTAAGCTCTTGCTTGATACAGACCTTCGTAGGAATCAAGCCCAAAATATCTGAAAGGAAAACACTATTTCATAATCAGTGCCATTCATTAAAATGGAATACCATTTTTACTTGTTTCCCTAAATTAAACAGCTTTGTACTTTGTCATTTCTTTCAACCTTAGAGCAGAATTAGAAACATTTATTTAACAGTAACATTTTAGTTACATACCATACAAAAAGTAAAAAACAAAACGAAACGACTTATGAACTACAACACAGCAATAAGTGCACTAGTAAAACATTTGTCTAGAAAAATACTTTTATTATTCCCCTTTTATAATAATTTGGAAAGTTGTTAACGTAAACGGTGATATTGATACCATTTTTTTCACCAACCTAGTTGTCACCATTATAGAATGATGTTTTAAGTTAAGTTCGATGTTCCTAAATTTATTGGTTTTATTGAATATGATCTGATGTTCATGAAACTTAACAGTCAATATTTGACTAAACCTGACAACCTGGACATTTCACTATATAGGCGGACGGCCGCAAATCAATATTACACTCTGAAAACAGCACGAAGTTAGACAGTGTATATAAAACGTTGCATTATAACATATAGATGAATAGTGTACAATAAAGACATTTGGTTGAGAGGCGTCTCATTTAATTATCAAATTTAGAGAAAAGAGATTTTTGTTCTAGATTAATTTGTGAACAATGTCATTGTTTAATTTGCTCTAAGTACTGTAACTTACCATAATTTTAACATTACATATGTAAGTAATACTCAGTAACATGATTTGAATAACACATACATGTACATATATTTCAAAGTACCAATGAATACTGAAAGGTTTCAGCTAATTTTATAATTACTAGATATTAAGATGCTAGATGTTATCAAAAAATGATATGATAATTCATAAAAATGTCATTAATAAGTTATATAATCGATATCCGAACAAATTACATGATAGCAGAATAAACACTGAATCCTTTTTATTTCAAAACATTTGTATAAAGACATTTACAGACAAGTGAAATAACTGTTTCAGACTAGAAAATTAACATCGAGCAAAATAGAAAAATATTATTTTGTCTGCAGTCTACAATTTTATTAATTGAGAAGTGATGCGGGCATGGTATTTTGAACTACATGAAATATGTGTACAATAGAATTCGAACATATGCTAGTCCAGTCGAAAAATCTGGATATTATCGTTATGCCCGGTCAATATGAGTGACGATCTGTCTCTGTCATAGCACATTGCCCGCGTATTATTATTATTCAACTTGTCTACAGATACCGTACCAAGTAGCCTGCCACCATTAGCACTGACCTGATACAACATGTTATTTGACAAGCCGCGAACCCAAACATTGCCTCTATCATCTACAGCTATAGCTCCAGCACCGGGGAGAGAGAGAGTGCTCAGGAGGTTACCGATGCTGTCTATTGTGATCAGTCTATTATTATCATCTGTAGTATATATCTTGTTTCCATCACCACTTACTGCAATTATTTGGAAAAAAATTGAACTTTTTTGACGTGTAAATAAAGTCCCGTTGTTACCATCTATCGTGTACATGTCTACAGTATCAACAGACCTCACGTAGAGCTTGTCGTTATGACAAGTAATACTATCACACCGATGATTGATTGTCACGGTTTTTGTTACTGTCATACCGGAGACGTCCACATACACAAGCTGACTGCCAACAGTGACCACAGCAACATTGTTCCCTATGTAACATACACTACTGGGATCATCAGGTAGATCACATACACTGGTCACATTGTAGGCACTGTCCAACTTCTTCAGGCTGTTGTTCCAGTAATCTGCCAGGAGGATCTCACCACCAGGTAACATACAACAGCCATAGATAAGACAGCTCTTCTCATCACTATCTATCTTCACACTGTACTGCCCCACTGACTGAACTGATCGAACACCATCTCCACTCACACCAACGCTCGTTCCAGACAGGGGACTGAAAAATAAATACAATGTAATTAAATGGGTTTACTATTTTATGATTTATTAACCTAATGTTCTACAAGTTAATCACTTTGTCTTAACATATCGAATCTCACTGTAAAGTAGAAAAAATGTACATGTTACTTTAGCGAAAGGATATACTATATTATAAGTATTATGTAGGCTTAGAGAATTAACCTAATATTTAGATTAGAAAGTCATGCCTCTAATGAAATACAGTGGTACCCGCTTCAAAATCACCACTTTTTGCAGTCTTGATAGCGATGTTTTACTGGTAGAGTATTTTTATAATAACGTTGATCAGATCATGACAAAACAAAAAAAAACGGCATGGATGCGGTACTTGCATGGATAACTTAATTATACTTTGAGAGAATTAGCAGAATAATAATGATATTTCAGAATGTGTTGTTGTAGTAAATAGGTATATTTACTTTGCTGATTTGTAATGGTGTAATAAATGGCATTATTAATATTGCAGAAAGTCATTTTCTGTACATTAAGTATATTTAAGTTCAGGACGTCCCCCATTGATACATGTACAATACATACATTTGATGAAGTTTACATTTATCATATATTTGAGAGTGAGTGTGATGTTCATTTCCAAGGTCAAAATGAGAATAAGACACATATAGGTCCATGCTGAAAATGAATAAGTTAAATATATAAAAAGAACGGAAAATACGTGGTCAACGAGAATCTAACCCGTCCTTCCCTTAGAAGGCGCGCATTCTACACCAAACCACACGTGCTTGTAATAGACATGGTTTTTTTAGCACGGTTTAATGTGTGAAATAAAATAATCAACAACACGCCCCAGATATTGGTCAATCAGCGGCGATAGTTTATCTCTTGTTACAGATTTTCCGCTTACGCAATGATGTGTGCTTATAATTAAGTGAAATACTAGATTTTCGTCAGAGTAAAAATCTATAGAAGAACTTTGATTCGTGTTTATACACAAGTTAGATGTTTGATATTTTATAACGCAGTCTAAACCTACATATTTTAGGCTTTCTAAACGTCGAATTGTTGAGAAACGTCAGGCAATACTTTTGAATCGTCCTTTCATCCTATCTACGTAATTTTATTTTAATATGTGATGTAGTTCAAGGAATATTCTTTTTTTTCAACCTGTGCTAATCGTTGTGGGTTTTAAGCCAGAACATAATTCCAAAATCATTTTGACAAGGCAGATTATTGTTAAATATTAAATGTTTAAAGCGTGTTCCGTGGTACGAGTCCGAAAAGGAGTTCTATACCTATACCACTACTGTGAGCTTCTGTTACATCAAAAAGGCTTTATAATATTGGATTCAATGTGGGGGGGGGGGGGAATGATATTGAAACTAACGTGTTTTTTAGCGGTACAGTATGAGCAATTGAATTTTATTTTTAATTCCTCGAGTTTGTTTTTTTTTAATTTGGTACATTTTGTATTTATCAATTATCTGCTAAATTTAATCTACAACCCGAACAACACTTTTTTGCTACATCATTACGATGTTACGAACTAGGGCTCAGGTCAAATATAAAAAAGCCTACCTGCAGCTGGAAAAAGATAATATATATTGCAAAACGATTGATGTTAAACTTTGAAGAACTTGAAGATTAAAGCCGCGTCAGAGTATTTTAAATATATAAAAATCTCAACAGTTTAAGTGTTGTACTAGATGGTTACTCTTTTACTGATGTGCATAGTGAAGTTATGTTAGCGTAACTTAACCAAAAAATTAGCTTACTCACTTTGACGAACTGCTGCCGTGTGATATGACTGAAATAAAATCAAATAAATAAAATAATTATTAATTGTAATCACTGCAGATATTCTAAATGCGAATACTCGAAAATTTTAATATAATTAGGGACTCTATTAAATGATTCAATATGCAAGCATTGTTTATTTTAGTTTGATAAAATATTTTGCAGATTCTTACTAAAAACGTCAACACTGTATGATGTTTCAATTAGTTTGAACAAATCATATCGCGGATAAGAATTTTTTTCTAAAGGCATTGATAAGTGTGTTAAATTTTTAAGTTATCTACCAAGGCATAATATTGGTATAAGTGTATTGGTTAGAACACAGAACACATGGTTTAAAAGGTCTTAAAACAGTAAATATATTCTCGTTCTGTACTTCTTACTTTAGGAAATTCTTGTATTGTTACTGGTCAAATCTACAGCATACTGCTAATATTTACAATCCGAATCGTATAATGCATGCGATGTCGAGACTTATTTGAAATCTTCTGCCTGCATGAGGTATAACGGCGATCATTATGCCCCAACTACGTTCTCGCTGTAAGTTTGTGGGGTAGAGGTTGTTTTGAGAATGTGGCTATTCACGATATTAACATTTCATGTTTCATTCAGCTAGCATGAGAAAAGGGGTGGTTCTTCCAGTGACCGCACAGTCATGCTGATGTCGGAAATTGATAGATGAGCCTTATCACATCAGCAAATTTTGTACAAGAAACAAAGTCTGCAGTACACAAAATGAAACGGTATTCGCCTCTAAGAACTATATACGAGCATACATTCCAAACATAAAAGTATTTACTGTGACTGTCACTTCACAGTTCATTGGAAGCCCAGAACAACATTATTGTAAAGAAGTATAAACTCACCCAAAGTTCTAATTCGTCACTTTTTGTCCGTATTGTTTTATTAAAATTACACTGAATTCACTCTTTTTTTTATCATATGCCAACAACAGTCTACAACTTAAGCTTTATTCTTGTAATAATTGACGTCGGAACAGTTTGGCGAGAGTTATCCTTAATTTCTTGCATAAAAAGACCAAGCAAACAGAAATTTGCTATTTATTTCTTGTTTTCTTTTAATAGGATCCTCATTAGAAGGAAAAGCATAAAAACTTATTAATCAACAGCAAATTTGTTTAAATAAACCCCCTACAACAAGTTCAAAGTATCCAATTTAAAAATTACCTTCCTTTCAACTAAAGACTGTTCTAATGTTGACCATGCGGTGTAAGTAAATGGTATTGGATTCATTTAAGAAAACAATCAATAAAGATTAAAATAACATAAGAGATTTGATTTCAAGACAAAACAGTTCTTTCCAAAACCTCAACGTAGGGAAGAAACGAAACTAGCATACATTGTAAACAAATACAATTGATGACTAATAAGAACTTTGGTTGAGTGACGACACTTATCGAAACAAACTAATGCTGATAAACACGTTACCTGTTGTGATTTCATTTTCCAAAGGTTCCGGTTTAACAAGCACCTTGATTTTAGTCAATGGTAGTAGATTGGACAATAATGGATGCATAGCAACCTTTTTGATGCAGGTTTGAAGTTTCTTCGTCTCACATGTAACAACGACGTTCAGTTTGCCAGCAGAAACTGCCTCGTGCAAAAGATCAAAACAGGCAAGCCATTCGTTCACTTTCATCCAGTCAAACCGGTACTTTCCACCAAAGTCATCTATAACCACCAGCAACGTTGTCTGGAAATCTATGCTTCTGATGTCGTCAGGAGAGTGGAGGTATAGAACCTCGCCAGGCATGTAAGACTTCGCCAAAGCTACTGATATTGACGTTTTGCCAGATTTAGCCGGTCCGGATATAGCAACCGCCCGGTGTCTCCTAAGCATTTCTCTTGCCTCCTCTAGCTTTGCGTGATCAATGTTTGAGAGGTTCTTAGAATAATTATCGAGTATTGTGCTTGTCATATCTGCAAATATTAGATTAGGTTCGTGAATAATTCATTGCACAAACTAATCTTAAGTGAAATTCTGAAAAATAAAGGTTTTTTTCTTTCATAAACATATGTTTTTGTTACTGTACACTTACACTGATATACCATGGATGGTATTATTATTATTGGACAGAGGTAATTTGGCAATGTTTACATTGGCATGTTTACATTGGCGTTGCATGTAAACAATGGACATATATAATAATCGTTGTTTAATACAAAGCGTAACGCTCCAAACACTCGCCCCATTAGCCGAGTGGTCTTAGACGCACTCAATAAAAATACGTTGAAATGCAATGGTAGAAACGGTACGATAGGTTGTAGGTTCGAAACATGTTTTTTAATAACTTTTTAAACTGTCAGTAATTATTTCCTCGAGATAATCGATGTGATAAAATAAATTGAAGCAAAAAATATAAGATACGAAATAACTACAATAAAACTTAAAACATAGAAATCGAAATTTATCTCTGAATTCCGAGAATGATTCGAACCCGTGTCGAAAAAAAGATGTCATTGCTAACCGAACGCGTTACCCACTGCGCCATTGAGGCGATATAATATGATCCTGCAAAATAATACTGATAAGTCCTAATTTTGCCTAAACCAGTATTTACATTCTATTAATAATTGTAAACATCGCAAATTTACCTCGGTCGACCTATACATGTACAAATAACTCATTAGATAAACAGACTAAAATATTTATTAACCATTTTACAGCCACACGCCGGGGGATCTCTGTTATGGAACTCGTCGTGCGCTCCCGACAAAATCATATCAGCCGCTTCCGGGGTTCCATATCAGACGGAATATTGACACTGAAAAAGGTAGGTGATCCTGAATTTTCATCGGTTATGTAAATTAGGGACCATTTTCTGGAAAAACTCGAATGCTATTCGACCCTCCTTTGAATCACGAACAAATTGATATTTGTCTCTTTTGGATCAGTTGAAAATCGACTGTAAAAAGATGTTGACTATCGACGATTGATCATAACTGTAGGCCGCTCTTGAAACATTTTTGAAATAATACGGTGTTTATCTCATTGTTAAACGACATTTATTTGTATACATGTGTTAACTCGGATCATAAGTTCGATCTGGTATAATTTTGATGGCCGCAAATTTAATGACTGCTTAGTTATTTACTAAAATATTTTGAGCTCCCTAACAGACAGCTGAGTTCCATATCAGAATTGGTCATGTAGGAATATTTACATGTATGCTAGCTTGTTGGATTTTTGTGATGACCTTACTTTGATGTGTTTGTTTTGTCTATTTCAGTTAAAGACGGTAAAGAGATGGAGCGCAAAGAATGGGACATCTGCATCAAACATTATTACAAGAGTCTGATCTGTCACCAGTGTCATTCATGTTGGAATTATAGGGTTTAATGTGGCATATGCAGTGGACAATTTGAGTACAAACGGACTCTTAGACATCATATTGCCGGGAACAAAATCTGCTTGCAATAAACGAAGCAAAATATCTACACTGTAAGCCCGCCCACTTCACACTGCTAGGAAATGTTTCATAACGTTTTCATGTTGATTCAACGAAGCATTAAAGTTTAGCCCGCTGACCCGCCAGCCCGCCCGGTTCACACTGCTAGCCCGCTACACTGTTAGCCCGCTCACTTCAAACTGCTAGGATATGTATCATAACGTTTTCATGTTGATTCAACGAAGTATTAAAGTTTAGCCCGCTGGCCCGCCAGCCCGCTGAGTTCACACTGCTAGCCAGCTACACTGTTAACAGGCCCACTTCACACTGCTTAGAAATGTTTCATAACGTTTTCATGTTGATTCAATGAAGTATTAAAGTTTAGCCCGCTGGCGCGCCAGCCCGCTCAGTTCACACTGTTAGCCCGCTACACTGTTAGCCCGCCCACTTCACACTGCTAGGATATGTATCATATCGTTTTTATGTTGATTCAATTAAGTATTAAAGTTTAGCCCGCTGGCCCGCCAGCCCGCTGAGTTCACGCTGTTAGCCCGCTACACTGTTAGCTCGCCCACTTCACACTGCTAGGAAATGTTTCATAACTTTTTTATGTCGATTCAACGAAGTATTAAAGTTTAGCACGCTCGCCCGCCAGCCCGCCCAGGTCCACTGCTAGCCCGCTACACTGTTAGCCCGCCCACTTCACACTGTTAGCCCGCTAGCCTGCTAGCCCGCTCAGTTCACGCTGTTAGCCCGCTAGACTGCTAGCCCGCTCAGTTCACGCTGTTAGCCCGCTAGACTGCTAGCCCGCTCAGTTCACACTGTATGACCGCTAGACTGCTAGCCCGCCCAGTTCACACTGCCAGCCCGCCACACTGCTAGCCCGTTACACCGCGTACTTCACGGACATATATATAGTATTATAAAATGTATAATTTGTTTCACATACCGGCATGCTAATTTCGGGTCATTTTTAGCAATTCACGTGCACTACTTGACCTATGATAGCAGGAGATTGACATTAATAATAGAGTTACTTACTATGATATATTATTCGATATGACGCATATGATCAATCTGGTCAATTAAATCACACTTAAGAATTATTGTTTAGCTTGTAACTGTATAGTTTTTAAATGTTACTGTGTTGCACTTTTTGGTTTCTGACTGTCAACAAAGATTGACGTTCCCAAGATGATTAATGGGCACGGGAAAAGCTTCCTTCGATCATAATTTGTAACAGTTTAGCTGTTACTATATTTAGAATAAACTTACAAATATCTAATGATTGTTAAAGGGAAATGCAGCCCAAATGCAGACCTGTGATGAAAAAAAAAAGAATGAAAACCTTTCAATATTGCAGAACAAAACATTCAAACGATAACACGTGAACCACACAGTGGAGATACATGTATATTCTCAAACTTTTATTGATTTTTTTTTAAATCGTTTAAAATTAAAGATAAAATACATATTTTCTTTGTGTTTTACTTAAAAGTTCATTAAAACAAAAATAAATATATAATCTGTGGTTTTTGAAATTCACATACAAGTAACCAATGCCAGAATCATTTTTTATTTATTTACGCACTGTAAGCATGAAATATCACAATCTACATCCGTTTTGCTTTTATTAATTAGTCTTTTTTCTCAGATTTATTACTATAAAATTAATACTTCTAAAAGAATCGCAACAAATGGCATGTAAGTCAGGTTACAGATGAATTCATACAAACTAATAATATCGCATATTTTTGATAACATTAAAAGTCATTGTTCACGAAAAAGTGATTTTCTTGAATGTGAAAGTAGTTTAAATCTGTCACTGGTAATACACCTGATGAATTCACTTGGAAGTCGTACATTATAAGGCAGACCATAATTCATAAAAATTCATAAAAGTAAAGTTCACATTGTTTCGCCATTAGAACGTTGGTTTCCTTGATTGTCTATCATGTCCTCGAACAGGCATTTCACCCCGCCGTGGTTCATTGATACCAGACTTGAAACTTAAATATTTTCTTCTTCTTTTGCTTTCTTCTTATTGGCATGCCGAAGAAACGGTCCTAGGTTTCTCAACTCCATCCGGCGTTAGAATGCCCTGACCAAAGCGATCCATCCCCTGAATAATGGAAAAGAAACTCTATGAGCAAGGACAAATTTAATTTTGAAAATCATTCTACCGCAAAAAATTAATATAATTAAATGTAAAACATCCTTTAATATAAAATTATACATGCTTAAAAGCATTTCATGCGAAACTACTTGGTCTGATATGGAACTCGACAGTCTGATATGGAACTCAAAAATATGTTAACGAATAATTCAGTAGCTGTACATTTCTGGCCATTGAAGTTTCATCTGATGGGAGATATCGTCTAATTTTACGCATACACACGATACTACTTCCTTACAAAGGAGGTATAAAACGTATTATTTCATAAAATGTTCGAAGATCGGCCTACATTAATGATCAATCCTTGACATTCAACATCTTTCTTACAGTCGATTTTGAACTGATCCAAAAGAGATGAATATCATTTTGTTCGTGATTCAAAGGAGGGTCGAGTAGCATTCGAGTTTTTCCGGGAAATGGTCCCTAATTAATGTGATCGATGGAAGTTTAGGATACCTACCTGTTTCGGTGTCAATTTTCCGTTTGATATGGAACCCCGGAAGCGGCCGATATGATTTTACCGGGAGCGCACGACGAGTTCCATATCAGAGTTCCCCCGGCGTGAGCCAGAATTTCCTCAAATATCTACGGACGATCCTTTTAACAACACATTAAAATTAAGATTCATTTTTGCTGCGTATATCTTTTAAACAAACATGTTTTTTTTTCTTAAAACAGTTTTAGTGTACGTAAGTGAAAGGCGACCAAATAAGATTAAGTTACATGGTCAACTTACATCTGGTAAAATCCACCTTGTGACCATTCTGCTTTGAGGATTGGTAAGTGGCTGAAAATGAGTAATACAGGATTTTATCGATTTTTGATTTTTGATATTCATTTGGCGATGGAAAACAATTGGGCTGTTTAAAGTGTGTGAAGCCCAAAAAATACACCTGCTTTTCATACCCAAGTCTGCTAATGAAATCTGCTAAGTATCGATTCAATCCTCATAATTATTTACACACATAAATGCACCCATTAATATAGTCCCGCTGCGTGACTCAAACATGGGGGTCATATGGGACCAATACCCTGTGTCTGAGTCACGCGAAAGGCTATTTAGAAAACTGAAAATTTGCCCACAAAATTCTGTGGGCAAGAAATGAGTTGTGAATTTGCCCGTTATTAAGCGATTTCTTGATATATAAAACTGTAACAATCTTTTTTCTACCTTATAAATGAGTATCAGGCGTCTGGAACCTTTGCCCATAGCCTAAGTCTCAACCCACTCCGAAAATTAAATTCATTACTTTCCATTTCGTGTAAAATATCACGTGATTAGTAACGTTGTTTTGCGAGACCGGTGTAACCGTACGCCGCTGCAAAATGGCTGACATCTGCATTATTGAACATGTGCGCGAAAGGTTCGGCAATTGTAACAAGCTTAAACCAGAACAGCTTAATGTCATCCCATGTATTTTAAAGGGTAAATCAGTTCTCTCTGTTTTGCCAACTGGATATGGAAAATCGGACTGTGTTATCGTTCCGACACTGGTGAAAGAAGAGGTATACTTGTTTCTTATTTTCCTTCAATGAAATCTTATGGCCACCGAAACTGGGCAAACCACGATACAGTAATTCCAAATTTTCAAATTTGAAATAGCCGGCTCGATAGGAAATCAAAATTATATGTATTCTGCGATTTCAATTGATACAGATTCTTGCATTTTGATGCAAGCAAATTGGAATGGTTCCACTTATGACCCTCCTGATTCCGGGCTTGGGGACAATTTGATGCAGGACATTTAGGAAAAGTGGTCAAATGTAGCAGGAAAAAAGTAAAACCTAATTAGGAAACCCCAGATATTCAAAGCACAAAAGCCCAGTGGCGTTTGGGCGAGAAAAGCAGGGCGGGGTGGATCGTGGGCAGTAGCCCCCATTTAAACTCACTATATATAATTGAAATTTGCTTACAGACGCCTAGGATACCTATGAATTTTCTCACAGACAATGCTGTATTGAGCGAAACTAGATTTGTTCCATAAAATCAATATCATGTCTGTTGCATTTTAAATATGAAGTAAATACTTGTTTGACTCTTAGAAATAAATCAAAATAACGTTAAAGCAATATCAAAAGTAGCAAAATGAAGTTATGAGTCGGGAAAATTCACAACACTTGTCCAATGACCTCAAAATGTCGGTCAAAAGCTTTAAAGCTTATGTTATTATATGTTTACTTATACTGACAGTAAATAAAATTTGTATTGTATTGAATTGTTAAAGCTATTGAAATCCAAGTGTATTGCCATTAAATGAGGTCATCATTATCCATTTTACATTGTCCATATCTATACACAGTATATGTGGATAATACATAATTATTCGTTAAAAGAAACTGACAAAATAAATGGTAAAACAATCTCTTTATTTCACATTCTAACACGACTTGACGTTTTTCGCATTGAATTTGCTGTGAATTATTACACGATAATTCACGGCTATTACTAATTACCTGTCGGTATAAACTTATCACGTGACAATTGTATTTATTCGCTGGGATTTAATTTCGCGCATTTAAGAAAGCACAAAATACGCGAAATTTTTACCCGCGCGTAATATGATGATAACACAGTAATAGAATAATGTTTATTTATATATTTAGATAAAATACTATAATTATTTTCCGCTATTTTGCGGCAACGTTAAGGTGACGTTAACGCGCCATTTTAACGACGTCACGTCATTTCCGTTGTTTACATATTATTTCCTGGTGCAGTATCAAACCGTTGGAATGACAAATACGGTTCGAACGACGACTGGAGAGTGCTGAATGCGCGGTTGGATAGACATGTATTCAAGTTTGTTATTCAATTTTTTTTTTATTATCAGTTTTTGAATTATGGAGATGTTTAGGGAGTAAACACTGACTGCCGATCTTATAACCCATTTGCGTTTATTACGACGCGCTAAAATTGAGTTATGATTATTTCGCTTATTCAGTCAGATGTGTCGTGTTAGAATTGAAATAATCAATAGCTGCCGGTGAATTATCGCAGGATAATTCACGGGGCGTCGTTCAGCTTCGTAGATATATATCACTCGGGGCTTCGCCCCTCGTGATATATCCTTACGCATCTGAACTCCGCCCCGTGAATCGCCCCGTGAATTATCCTGCGATAATTCACCGGAAGCTATTGATTATTTCTTAAATATTTGACCATTCATTTTATCATCACAATACATGTACCAATCGAAATACCAAATTATTTTCCTCGTGTGGATCCATTTGTAGTTGAAATTTAATGGTATTATCTAATAATAATATTAATTTAATAGTAATATTTATCTATGATTCATAATTTATTTACAGATGCTTGGCAGGAAACAAATAAGTGTGGTCCTATCTCCACTTTAAAGTCTCATCTTGGACCTGACGACCAAACTTCAGGCCCATGGGATAAGAGCAGCCAGTTTATTTTCATCAGACACATAAGATTGAGACTGAGCAGGGTAATTACATACAGTATTAATGTTCACAGGTGCTTGGAAGACGGACTCCGTATTCTCCAAACAGGCCGCCCCACCCCCCCCCCCCCTCCCCCCAAAAAAAAATAATTAAGGTCTACACGAGGTCTATACTACATAAACTCATCTTTTTTGTTTTGTTTTGATAGATCGGGATCGATATCAGTCTATCCACACCGAATTTACTATCAAATACCAAGTTCTCTGAAAATTCGTGTTCCGACTATATAAGCCAGTAAAGGTTTCTAACCAAACCTCGATTCCGCCATTGGCGTCAAGCCCAAATGTAAACAAAGATTTTAAAAATCGGCACATCTCAACAAATATTGCACTAACCTTAACAAATATGGTATCCTTGGAAAACTTATCTTGTCCTCTGTTGAATTCCATCGAGCATCGGCTAGGAAATTTAGAACATAACATCCATTTTTTCATTTTTCCGATGCACCTGTGAAAATTATCGCCTCTGGCCAGAGTTTGGTTACAATGAAAGTATAGGAGTGAATTTTGATTGGACGAGCAATAATTAAAGGAGCTATTTTTAGCTGGAAAATTACCGCGTGTATTTAAAAATTTAATCGAATAGTTCAGTGACGGTTGATGAAGCTGCTCAACGTTTAAAACTGCATATTAACATGTTTTCGTTAAGTTGGTGAGTATATTTTGTTATAATGAATATTAAAAATGTGGCTGTTGGATGTAAATAAACTACCTTACTGAAGTTGTGGGCTATAATGCAATGTTTACATAGAGCTCGCGTAATAATTATATAGTTACAGTCTCCTCCATAGATACAACTTTATTGCGTGGGCGAACATTTTAGATCCAGATAAACCGGCACTACATTGCCACTGATCAGGATCTAAACTGTTAGCTTTTTGATTCTTTAATTTATTGCTGACCAAAATATGAACAGTGTAGATCTTGGTCAGATGGCACGGATGTGCAGGCCGATCTGGATCTACACTGATCCCACATACGTTAAATTGCGTATAAATTATGGAGGAAAGGTTAAATAATTTGATGCTAGCGGGAGTCCCCATTAACCATTATATTCTGAACTAACTGTTCGATGAATAAATAAATTAAAATGCCAGCGAGGTTATGGGGCGATAACAACAAAGTTTACGTACCGGTAAACTGCAGGACTGGTGTCCAGAGTGGTGGATCCGTAATGTAGCAGAACGATCATTGCGGGTTCTGATACCAGTTAACGAGTCAAGGTTGATAAGATTCTTTTGCCATTTTTTGCCGAAATAGCTGAGCTTGTGAAATTGTGAGATCAGAGGCCAGGGGCGGATCCTAAATGGTGTTCAGATGGCTAGCTCGAACACCCTTATGGGGCTGCAATATTTAATGGATAGAATCTGGTTATTAAGCAGACGATGCAGATGTGAAAAAATAAACAAAAATAACAGCTGCGTTTGAGCGATAGAAGGGGGTGGGAGTGTGTGCAGGCGGTTGCCCCCCCCCCCCCCCCCCCTTCCCCCTATAAAACTCATTATTATTGAAATTCGATTGGCACATGACCTAGCAGTTTTATCAATAGCTATGCTCTGGACTGAAATATTAAGTTCCGCTAAACTAGATTTGCCCTGTCAAATTTTAATGTCGATTTAATAGAATATGAAGTGGGAAATTATCATTCAAGTTCCATAGACTCATTTCTGGAAATCTTACATTCGACCCTGGGCTGACGAAAATACGTTACTCGCATCTTGTGGAAAGGCACACACGTGCATGCTTTCGTCTCGCAAGTTCGACATTATATTGCTCGAGACATTCTTATTTCTGCAGATTTTTCAGCACATAATATACAAATGGTTTTCACATGTCCCCAGTTTTCTCTGATATCGATAACAATCTGACAAACACAAGGAAATGAACACACGACACGACATGAAACACTTTTCGTGCTATTTTCCACCATATAAACCGTTGAAACGCTTTATTTTACGTTCATTAGGTGCGAGAACTTTTTAAAATGTAAAAAATGAACACACTGGTAGACTAGGAACGCAGCGATTTGCCACTCACTCCATATATATTGATTTATGAAAATAATTTTGTCAATAAGTGATAATTTTTCAATAAACTTGAACGTTTTCGTCAATTCCAAAAAAACAAAAACAAACATCTTAAGGGTATCATTGTTTTGTCACATTCCTTTCGATATCTGGGAAAACTAGTGAAACTGTGAAAGAGCTTTGTTTTCGATGCCATTTAAACCAATCAGATGTTTGAGATTTGAGACTGGTTTCTATGCTCAGTTTTATAACCTTGATCTCAGATGTGCCAGCTTAACTGGATCTACACTGTTTACCCAGTGAATAAGGCCTATTGGTAGAGTAAAGGCTTAAACAATAGATATGTGAAATGGAACACATTTATTTAGCACTATTGTCATTATGCAACATATTTTATTTGACCTTTGAATGTAATAAAAAACAACTATAAGAGTACATCATAATCATCATTAATGAAAAAGAACAACTAAAATATCACATAAAGACTAAGTGCCTGAGATGTTTTACATTATGCTATAACTGGAACAATGTTGTCACATGGTCTAACCATGTCTGCAGTCTTTTAGGAAATAGCTGATCAGCAATTTGTCATAATCTCAATGGCCCAAGATCATACAACTAAAACTGGACACCAGTCTCAAAAACTGGATACCAGAATACCAGTCATAAATCTTACATAAGCAACAAGGGGTTTCGAGTCACAACCACAAGCTACAGTTGAAGAAACTAGTCTCCAATCTTGGTATCATGATTAACTTGGTTTTCCTGCAGCAGGTAAAATAGGTAGTGATTTCCACATATGCTATGCATGCAGTCCATTCACTGCCCTGTTTGAATTCCATCCAACAGCTATTTATCTGGCTCCCTAGTTGAGATTGGCTGGCATCAGCTGTTTGGCTCGTCTCCTCCAGCACCATGGTTATGGTTCCTGCTATAGGACTCCTCAGTGGAGTGTTCATGCTTTCTGTTAGGTCTGAACCTGTAAATAAAAATGCATGTTTTTATTGTGCTTTACCTTTGTATTCAATTACCTTAGTACATGTATTTGAATTGGCAACCTGTGTAGAAAAAAATATCCCTACACATTTGCAAAATCTAGTCTGAACCAAGAGCAGTTTAGAATCCAGATCAGATGACACAGATGTGCTTGCTGACCTGGATCTACATACAGATATCACACCATACAGGAGATTTTCCCAGCTTAACATTTGAAACCCACATCTTTCGGGGTTTAAATATTATTTTGAACAGAAAAAAAATATTTTCACTACGGAATATATTTTTAACTGAAAAGAAACATACTCTACTGTTTAACATTTTGACACTGATTTTTTTTACTTAAACAGGCTGCAAGAGAAGTTGGCGATTAATCCAAGAGGTGTTGTTTATATTGAAGACCTATATAAACATTACAAAAATGATGGCGGTCGATATAATTTACCAGACTTTGGAAGAGCAATTACCTACATGTTTTCTGGCGTTGTTAGGAAAACTACCAGAAATCCTCTAACCAGAAAAGCCCAGAAAGGTTATAAAGGGTTATAAATGTTAGCAACAAATGCACCCGCCTTGGTTGAAACTTTTGCTGTTTTGCAACAGTTTATACCTTCCCCTTTCTTTGTCAGCAGCGCAAATGATGATAACATACACGTAGGATGCTTCACTGGCGATATGGTTATGGGCAATAAAATGATGAAAGAGTTTGTTTTGCATAAAAACGGTATTTGGGAGCTGTATATTGAAATACACCTATCAATTTGTCTGTGTATGACATATCAAACCAGTTTATGTACACGAGGTTTTCAATCCAAAATGCTTGTAGTATTGTCTCAAAGTTGTAATTATGTGAAGGTAAAGTGATGCCAAATGATGATAGTACAAGAAATTCTTTTTCATCCATGAATATCGAGCTTTTGTCCTCTAATAAAGTTTCAGAAAGGTTGATTCTTCGGAGTAGAGCTTGTTTAAGGGTATTACCGGTATCAAAAATAAACAATGTTTGTACATCATGTAGCAGGCATTATACAAAAGCTCGTTATCAGTTCAGTATCAGTACTCCAAGCGAAAAACGTCAACGTACGTCTTTGACTGCTTCCACAAATTCGTGTAATAATATTTTGGCGACCGCTCGTGAACTTGCCTGCAATAGCACAACAACTTCCGCCTCACTTCCTGAAGTGCCCTGTGAAAATACAAAAGATAATTGTAAAAATTCCAATGTGGAAAATAGTTTTGATAATATTCCAATCCCTTCTGCTTCTGACGCATTGAATCCCGATATTTTCAGCACATCGACTAGTAAAACATCAAACATAAATTCAGACAAAACTTTTAATGACCATAATGATGACATTTTGCTTTCGGAACAAGACAGTCAAGACCTGAGTACAATATTACATCAAATTCTCCCTAATGCTCCCAATGAAACAATAAATTTTTTATCTGATCAGAAAAAAAATTTGGAACGAATACCAACTTCTCGAAGATGGAGTAAACAAGTTATTCGAGTTTGTTTGTCAATGTGGTGCAGAAGCAGAAGGGCGTATCATGGAACATTCGTCAATTATTAAACAATCTACACTGCGAATTTTGTTAACTTGCGCGGCATACCGTTCGTCTGTTTTCATTATTGCAAGCAACTCTTTTTTGTTCAAGCGTGTATCCCCTATACCGCTGAACCTATGAAGTGTTTCACCTCCAAATTCTGCATATAGAGTAGCAGCTATTCCAGTTGTACATGTTATTGCGACATTTTTTTTGGTCCGACGAAGACTATGAATCACCTCTTTAACAACGTATGTTTTCCCTGTCCCACCTTGACCAGTAAGTAACACATTATGCCCGGACAAACACATACAATAAAACTGAGACTGCTGACTGCTCAAAATTACTTACAGTTTGTAGAACTTGAAGACAAAAAGTTTTGCCACCTTTCAACAGAAGTGCGGGAACTGACTGAGAGCCGGTGCAAGAATATGTTACGCGATAGACTCCGCGGCTAAAAATAGCTCCTTTAATTATCGCTCGTCCAATCAAAATTCACTCCTATACTTTCATTGTAACCAAACTCTGTCCAGAGGCGATAATTTTCACAGGTGCATCGGAAAAATGAAAAAATGGATGTTATGTTCATAATTTCCTAGCCGATGCTCGACGGAATTCAACAGAGGACAAGATAAGTTTTCCAAGGATACCATATTTGTAAAGGTTAGTGCAATATTTGTTGAGATGTGCCGATTTTTAAAATCTTTGTTTACATTTGGGCTTGACGCCAATGGCGGAATCGAGGTTTGGTTAGAAACGTTTACTGGCTTATATAGTCGGAACACGAATTTTCAGAGAACTTGGTATTTGATAGTAAATTCGGTGTGGATAGACTGATATCGATCCCGATCTATCAAAACAAAACAAAAAAGATGAGTTTATGTAGTATAGACCTCGTGTAGACCTTAATTATTTTTTTTTTTTTTGGGGGGGGGGGGGGGGGGGCGGCCTGTTTGGAGAATACGGGGTCCGTCTTCCGAGCACCTGTGTTAATGTTAGCTCATTTCTGTTGTCAAGAATTGCTGCATACAAATTTCTTTGCTAAGAGTGTATTTAAATGTGTGGGTTTTTTCATCATAGTGTAATTTTACAATTCTTAGTTTTATCACTGAAATAATGGGGTGTTGGGACAAGGTAGTAATCAGTATTTTCTGTCAAATTACACCAATTTGATTTTTATTCACTTAAATTGTTAAGAATGTTCTTGTTTACGTAAGTTACTGATTACTTCATGGACACAAATGCAATCATCTGGACTTGTAATCCGTAAATTTATGAATTTTGTAAATATTCATAATTTTTTAAATTAAATTCATAAGTTTCTTTTATGAACAAGTTATTGTCATGTGTAATAATGAAATTGTGTTTGATGCAAAATTGATTTACTTTGACATGTTTAAAACAAGGTGAATATAGTCATGTGTTTGCCAGTAAGGAAATTCTACTGAGCAGCTCTTGGAGATCAGTTCTCCAGTCTAAGGTAAAACACTAATTGCACAATGTACATGGTGGTTAAAGGGGATGTGCAGGATTGATGAATGGAACAGATTTGCGAAAAGGGTTATTAATCGGTTGAATATCATTATTTGAAGCTCAAATATTGGTTTACACCCGAAATATTTCAAACCAATATTTTTTAAAAGATATATAAATGGTGTTTCCTATCCTATGCGACGCGCATAGGTTTAGGTTAGCTATTTTTGTATTTCCCGCGTAAAGCCGTGGTGGTTTTGGGGATTGTCACGTCATCACTTCAACAAAAATACGCATAGCTGACAATATGAAGCCAACTGCAGTTTGTTTCTTTCTTTCTTTACTTGGAGAATATCTGTGCAGATATGAAAGATGTTATCTTTGTAACTGTTTAATATATTTAATGTTATTTATAAGCTGTATGTAATATTTTTAGTTATTATTATAAATTATGATAATGATGATTATTAATGGAATATAACCAGTGGCCAGGATTGCCATACAACCTGTTACTGATGTCATACAAATAACACTTAAGTGTTGATAAAATAAAGATTTTCTTTTTTTATTATTAATGCCTATGTTATATTACAAATTTATGCATGGTGAATGAACAATTTAAAATAATTTCAGTACCTTTGAAACAGAGAACAAACTACAGCATGGTAAAGCACAGGGCACGACAACTGCATGTATTCTAGCACCTGTTTCCAAGAGAAATCTTCAAGAACTTGCAGTGTGGGTTTCTCTGACACTGGTCCCCAGAAATAGGGACTAAACATTAAACTTGCACAGAAAATCATGTTTAATCAATTGTAAAAAAAGTCTAGAGGCTGGATTTTGGAGAAACTGAATATGTAATTTTATTATAATTAACTTAATAGTGTGTTTTGTTGTTAATGAATTTGTTTCATATTATATGTGTTAATTTATATATAATAATATATAAATTCATGTAACATGTTGCACACCTTTGCCATTGTGTATTTCTACTTTGGATTGTCCTTCAACTGCCAGTCAGAAACCTGTTAATCCTCCTTTTGTTTTGATAAGATGAGTTTTACAAAATCGGTCTTTAAGCTTGTTTGTATTTTTTTCAGTTTAAAATTATACACAACTGTTATGACAGCATGAAGAGTAGAAGTGTGTGTGACATATTTTTCATGACAGTCAAGTATTTTTAGAGGAAAATAGGATTTCACAAAATCTTGTTTAACAAAAAATTATTTGCTTGGAAGATACTTACTTGAAACTGTAAACATATCTATTTCAAATTAACCCTTTCTCCCATAAATGTGCCATTATTGCCAGAGGGAACAGTGTATATCCAGATCAGCCGGCTTATCTGTGCCATCTGATCAGGATATGCGCTGTTCGGTTTTTATTTATAAGGTCATTTCTTAACATGATTTATTAGTGTTTTTTTTTCTGACCAAAAAGCAAACAGTGCAGATCCTGATCAGATGGCACAGATGTGTCGACTGAACTGCATATACAGTGTTTGCACATGCAGTAAAATGTGTATATAAAGGAAAGGGTTAAGTCCATAATTTTGGACATGGGCTGGATTGTGCTAAAAAGCTACAAATTGCTTCTTCTGTAAATTTACAGCCTGTTACTTCAAAATGTATTTTCTGCATGAAGTATACATGTTTATGACATATTTTTCTTGTGAAGATGATTAAGATGGAGCTTTTACTTCTTTTTACATGTGCCAACAGTGTTAAGCGAGATCAGCTGGCACATCTGTACCATCTAATCAGTACTGCACTGTTCGCTCTTAAGTGAGAATAACATAATAAATCTTAAAGTCAACAGTGAAGATCCAGATCATATTTCACGAATGTTATGACTGTTAAAGAATAAAAATATATTGCTATACAGATATGTAAAATATATTGCTATTCTGATGTGTAAAATATATTGCTATTTTGATGTGTAAAATATACTGCTATCCTGATATGTAAAATATTATTGCTATCCTGATATGTTAAAATTATTGTTATCCTTAATTATAAAAATAATATTGCTATCCTGTTCACTAAATAATATAATTTTCCTGATATGGAAAATACCAGAAATTACCTGAATTTCGGATTTGGACAGGCTGAATTGTTGAAAAAAAAAATCAAGATGATATTTTGTTTGTTTTTTTACCACTCTACTGATTTGTAAACTGATTTGCGATTGGTTTCCTGGTTTCCATTGTCAAGTTGTTGACTTGGTATTAAACATAATGTAAATGCCTTATGATGGAAAATGATGTTTAGTCTGTTTATGAGTTTGCAGACAGTTGATATTGCATGACTCAATGTGAATATCTGCATTATCTGCATCTATGCCAATCCAGTTTCGATTTTAAGGAAATTTAAAATGGCTTTGTTGCGGGTGTTGATTTTTCTCTTGCAGAAGGAATGACATTGGATAGCCCAGAAAAATGAATTCCTTTCAAAGGCTGGCTTTTTTCCTTGTGATTTGCAAACCAAGTAAATTATATTTTATAACCTGGAAGAAACATAATAATTTACACTATAAACATGATACTATTCTTGTGCGTAACAAATTTAACATGAACAGCGTTTCTATTACTAAAATAGTATTGATAGTAGGCAATGTAAATGCAACTTCTAGTATATCAACTTAATTCCTTCTAAAAATTAAAGGTTTTGTGTATGTATTTCATGTTTGTGAGCATCTGAAATCAATAAACTGCAATAGCTTCCTGGCCAGGATGTTGTTCTGGACATGACTAGAGCCTGATTTAATTTTAAAAAAATGTGGCTTCTTCAACCAGACAAGATACTGGGTTGAAAACATAGAATTTGCAGCCTAAAGAGCTAAATAGCTCAAATTCGTTGTCTTCCTGGAGGCTTTGCTGGTTTATTAAGTAAATGGTTATCAAATCCTAAAAGTATATAAACGTGCTTAGAAATAATATATTCTCACTGTTGGCACATATTATGTTAATAAACGACTCGAGAACTTGCCGTAAAACGGACAACTAAGAGCTACACTTGGGTGCCATTATTTGTTGACATTGCCCAGTTTTACACCTTCGATATTAAATAATTATCTGTTGTGAACAGTATACTTTTCTCAATTTTGTTTCGTACTTTCTATAACATAGCTTGTTGAACACGGCACATTTATTTGCCTGATATAATAAACTGGTTTCCATTTGACAACCAACTTTATTACAAACATTGGATGAAATGGCAATGGGAGAGGCGGGCTCAACGACATTGGCCATCTTCCTGGGTGGAGAACCAGTTTTTGAAGCATTTTTTATCTCCTAAAATTTTTCAAGAAGAGTCAAGAATGGCAAAGTGGTTTTTAACAGTGAAACAGTCGTAACACAGAAAAGCTTTTGAATTATGTGGGGCCCTAACTTCATAATCAGCCAGAATGGAGCTAAATACGGCTGATTCGGGAAAAAATTTAGACAAACTATTCAAAGATTGTCTTTTATACCCTTCGAATACTTTTCAAATCGACTGCAGCAACCACGTTCCATTTCGTCTTCTGAAGTAGAGTACCAACAACAACAATAGTAAATTGCACGGCCAAGTCTTTACACGATGGCGATTATCACGACCTTTAAAATTTACGGCGCACCTAGCAACGAGACAAGCGCCGAGATTTAAAAATAACTGACAACAAATTGTGAAACTATGCTTTATTGTCGTTCATTTTTTATACAGGTTTATTTTCAGTTGATTTAAAAAAATAAATATACATTGCAGTTTTTTAAAAATGTTTTTGCAATCATTTCTCTTCTTAACGGCATTGCAATCTCGTCCAGTCTGGGAGCAGGTCGACAATTTTAAGCTTTGCGAAGGCAGTTTCGTAGGACGTTAGTATAGATTTTCATCCAAAACATAAAAAAATCGTTACAACGTCCGTGGTAGGATACCATTAATACAGAAATCATTAGATGAATTCGTGATATTAAAGGTTTTTCAAATGGCTGTTGGAACAGCCACGTTTACGACATAATGAATGATGGCACGCTTTTTCGCAGCAACTCGTGACGAAACGGTCGGCGACGTAACACGTCAAAACATTGTGCAACATCCAATAATAATTATTATGAAGGGTACTAATATAGGCACGCCGTTTAAGTAAACTATGATGATTCGTTAGATGAATGAGACTTCATCGTAGAGGACGAAGTTGAAGTGTAAATATTGTTAATTATTGGCAGACAAAACTGATGAATATTAATTTAGAATATAAAAGTAAACAACAATACAAATTA
This sequence comes from Corbicula japonica, assembly GCA_038501625.1. Taxonomy (NCBI): domain Eukaryota; kingdom Metazoa; phylum Mollusca; class Bivalvia; order Venerida; family Cyrenidae; genus Corbicula; species Corbicula japonica. The sequence continues at coordinate 200,430 of JAZAYU010000561.1, read as the reverse complement.
TGATTTTCTTGCATTAATATTTTACCGATCAATTAAATGGACAGGTAAAGTTAATTGAATTTGAACTGTAAACATATACACGCAACTTTATTTATAGCATTACATTTAGCATTTAAATACTAGGCATGATGTGATGAGGCCTAAATGACTGTTTGAACGCAAAAAAACCCAACAAATTGTATGTTTACCATTATAAATAATTCCTAATAGTTAACTAACCACAGCGCTAATTTCATTTGATGTTCATATGTTTCTAAATAAAAGTACAATGAGTTTTCATTGTGTTAAATTAATATTCGTTGTGAACTCACGTTCATTTACACTTAAAGATTACACAGCCGGTGCCAAACATCCATTTTGCAGTTACTGATCTTGTTCGAATAATCCCCGCATTCCATTTACCATCAAACCTTATTACCGTTGTATTTGTTTACACAAAAGAACGGCATTATGATAGTCTATAGAAATTAATAAATCTGCTTAACCGAACATAAACTAAACTATCTATCTACCTGTCGTAAGATCGACGGGGTGATTTTCCGTAGTTGATAGCAAGACAACCTCCTCTAACAAGTCATGATCTCGGGTTGCCTTTAGTGCATTAAGACAGTCCACATCAGTGACAATAATAAAATCGAGGTGTTTGCTTCCATCTCTTGGTCTCACAGCATGATGTATACTGTCGAAGATGTCAACCATACTGGACGCTTTCCTCGCGTCATATAAAGGTTTCCCAAATGGATCACGACATAGAACAAGATCGACGTCTTCAGGGTCAATATGGCGCCATTCTGATGCATCTGTCATCTCCACACACCTATTTTGATTGTATTCAATGTCTTTAATGACAAACAAGGCTGTTGCCAAATTAAGACTGTTTCTACTTCCGGCTATTATCACGTGATGTGAATCCCGCAGTTTTGTTCTGATGTCAGCAATCTCAGTAGGGGGTGTGAAATTTTCTGGAAGGTCGGTTTTCATTGTCGAACATAAATTTTCTGTAAATGAAAATATACATAGACATGCTTTGTGTGTGTGCGCGCGAGATTTCTGTCGAAATATTTTGTTTTGATAAAGTATATCTGTGTAAGTGTTTATACGTTTATATGGTATGAAAGGGGCTATAACGAGGTTTAGTACCGCAAGCCAGTTTTCATATCTTAAAAGTGGAGAAATTAAGTATGCTATCCTCGAGTTCCATGTATTTTGTATTTTCTCTGACATTAAAACTTTTCATCTTGTGACCCTGGAAAATACACTTCTTAACAAGAAATTTATTCCGAACTTGTGTTTTCAAAAGAAAAAAACCCATACATTTTGAATACAAAAATGCACATTCAAATTCTTTTTCATTTGAAAATTCAAAAAAATATTCAGCAAGTAATTGTTTAGAATCTTACTTATTAGTCTATACAGTATGTCGTCAACAGTTTTGAATCGCTTCACCTTTTCACCTGAAACAATACCGTACAATTATACAGATTATTGTTCGAATAAACTTGATTTAACGGAAATTATTATGTAATAATATAATTATGTATTCAATCGTAATGACCTTCTTCAGGACCACATGGAGTTTGCTTGTGATCACTACTCCTCCAAAACCAATGTAAGAATCACGTTGAAACGTTGCAGAATTAAAGTACTTATATTGAGCTAATTGCAGCTTTAGACTGAACTTGACAACTGATGAAATAACAATATTTATATGTCTTAATGGCCTGATTGAGTACTATGTGACTAGTTCAAAAAAGTTCCCTATTAGGAATTCTTTTATGCAAATTATTGAGGCCTTTGCGGACTTATTTTATGATGTGACGGAACGACTTCAGGTTGAAAAAAAAAAACGTTGCTAGGAATATGTACAGTGGAAATTTGTACAATAAACTTTCTTTTAGTTAAAAAGTTAAAGAAAAAACTAATAATACATAAATACCATTTGGCCCTGACTTTGTTACAGTCGCATTTCGCAACAAGATTTTGGATTGTGTGCTGTTTGCTGCCACTGAATCGGTTTTGTTTTCTAAGCTTTTGATTGTGCTTTGCAAATTCTGAATTTCCTCCGTCATCTTTTTTTCGTTTTCTTTCATTTCATTCATATGTTGTTGCATTAAAGTCATTTGCTCAGACATTTCTGCCATTTTCTCGGCCGTTTCTTTGTTATTTCTTTTGATATTTTCTTCGTAGAAATACCGAAGTGTGTCGCCTAGATTAGGCATGTTGTTACATCGTGTTTTCTGTATTTTCTCGACTATAATACTTTCATATGTCGCTCCCGACGCCTGCCTTGCCAAAAACGTCGTTGCACTGTCAAGGCGTCCCCAGTAGTTGTCGTAATCCGCATCTGTAATTGTTGAAGTATTAGGAAGATGCTGTAAATCGTTTCGTACAGTTCTTATTTCATCCAGTGAAAGGTTTTCCAGCGGTTGAACGTGAAACAGATTTTTAATCAAAATAACGAGCAAAGTAACATCCCATGCAGATGTGTCTGGACTTCCAGCATGTGGGAATATCAAATCATACTGATCGTCTCTTATTATTCTTCTTCCCTTAAGCTGGGAAACGTCATGTTGTCTTAGCGTCAGATAAGTTTGGAGATCAATGTATGGCCTAGATGGGTCAGACTTGGCAAGCATGAGGAATAGTTCCCTCAAAGGTTCCGGGCAAACGTTAACAACCAAGCATATTAGCCGATAGTATTTGTCGGACATTCTACAAAACCAACATAAATTCATAATTAAGTTATTCGATCCGTTTGCAGTATATCACGTTAAGGGATCGGACACATTGCACATGGCGAAAAGAGGCTAATATTATCAAAAATGAATTTTGGGGAAAATATTTATTGACACCCAGATTTTAGTAAAGAAATTCATTTAGCTAAGGATGTAATTAATGTTTGCAAGCTCAATTTAGTCTAATTCATGTTCTAATTACCAAGCACAAACTAAAACAAACGAAAAACCGTTTGCATGAGAACTCTGAAAGTCATGGACAATATACCAAAGCAACTCATACCTGTAATAGGTATATGCTGGTCTACAATGTTTAGTGCCAATTCGTCAAAATAATGTTGGGCTTTTCAAGAAATTCAAGGTAAACTTTCTTTCTGGTTCAAACCGAAAGTAGAAATGTTTTGTTCGGTGTTAGCTGTCTAAGCTCACTTTTGACCTAGTTTTTCGACCAATGAAATGTTGTAAATAATACTCGTATTCTCTTGTTATGCAGAGGGGAAATGAAATAAACTATTTCGATTGGTAGCTATTTACACCAGAGAGGCATCTAGGAGGCTGGAGAGGTATCTAGTGGGATTTTATTATTATGCAGCCGAAAAATCAAATAGATTAATTAGATTGGTTGCTAGTGGGTGTTGTATTGGAGGAAAAACATATTTACGATTTAAGTAACCAGTTAAGTCAATATTGATGGCTTAAATACAATATTATATGGAATACTCTTGGGTGTCACTTGCATACAATGCCGGTGGCCAGGAACATGTTTGCTCCCCCCCCCCCTTAGGGAATTTTGTAGACATGACTTTTCTGAAAGCCTGTTATGTCCTGGATATTTTGCAGTTTGTTTGCACTCTGGCGAGTGGGGCATAAGGGTGTTACGGAGGTTTTAATATGTTACCCCTAAAATTTGTAGAAAAAATATATGGATTTTGAACCTTTAATTCTGCTCTATTCCAGCTACGATTTAGTGAAACTAATATTTTTATATAAGGATGAAGTATTATCTGTTGATTGATGTAGTTTTCATTTCAAACTTTTTGCACTATGGTAACATATTTAGTGTATAACATACATAACCCTAAAAAGATGAAATTTAAGTCAGAAACTTACCTCTAGGATTTTTATTTGTAATCAAACTTAGGCAATAATACATGTTTTTGAAAGCTGCATGATCAAACAATATAAAACAGTGTGTTTTATATAAAAATCACACTGGCAATTGTAATAATTTTACCATAATCTTATATGTTACCATATCGCTAATTCAAACATTATATTCATGTTTTGGGATAAAAAATTATAAAATATAGACTTTAATTAAATTATTGAGCTTTATAAATGTAAGTGTTCTTGAAACTTGCATGACTTCAAATTTTCAACATACATAACATATGTTACTTATTAAAATAAGGCTTATTTCCTTGTTTTTATTTGTTTTTAATGGTGTTAGCTGATATCTATTTGAAGAAATTAATTATGTGTGCTCTGTGCAATGTCCTGATGTTTGTAAGCCCTGTGTAGATTTGTAATTACATTGAAAGTCGTTTCTTTAACTAATATTACTGATTAAATGAAGTATTTTCTCTAAAACTGATAATGTTGTATAAATAACTGAACACTTTTACAAAACTGTATCACAACTATGCAATCATTTTAGATTAAACTATAAAATAATAATAGTAAGAAGTTTATAGTGTATACTATGTTATGTTATGTTATGTTATGTGGTTAAAATGTTAGTGTTTAAGCTTGTCCATTTTTAACCTTCAAATCTCCGTAACATACAATTCTAAAGTTACAATATTGACAAAGTACAATGCATTTATGAATTAAATGATTAGAGGGAAATTCTAAAAAAATATAATTTTTAGAATTGGTTCCAAAAAAGTAAAAAGACAAGAGATAAAAAATATTGCTTTGAAAAGTGTTACAAACAAACTAATTAAAATTAATTATATGTTACCTAATTATTTAATTTTTGTTTTAGAAAGATGACTTAGAATAAAGAAAATAACTTTCTAAACCGTGTTATAGTTTGTATCTAGATTACCTTAGAGTCATTCATAATGTGAATATGAACTTTTTATAAACTATATTTACTAAAAACAAAGTTGAAAGCACCAGTTCTGGTCTTTTAGAGCAATAATAACTGACATTACTGTTAAATAAAACATGTAAAATAAGAAAAATAAATTGTCCTAAATGAAACATTATTTTTTCCATTGTTCAAAGAAAGCTTAAGAATTTGTTAAGAATTCCTTAAGATCTTTATAGAATGTTATTTTTCTTAAAGACAAATAATTGTTAAAGAGAAACATCCTAATTTGAAAGACAATCTGTGTAATGCAGGTGATGGTAAGCTAATAGACAAGTTAACTTTGACTTATGTACAATATTTTTTTAGGTAAAAATTCTTTTACTGTATTATAGAATGCTCATGCTGTTTCAATGTTTTACAAATTCTACACTGAACATTAGTATTTTAGATGAATAAAACTACTTTTAAAAACATTTCTAACATCAGATAATTTAATCAGCTAATTTGTGTAAAGTTCAAATTAAGTAGCTTTTAAATTTGTTGTAGATCAACTTTAACATAATATAATATTATAAAAAAATATTTATCAAAATGTTAACTAATTGTTTGCAGTTTCTTGCTTTTCTTATTATTTTTGCTGACTATTAAAGTAAAAATTGGTAACATTTTATAGGATGACAAAAGACATAAATAGAAAAATAAAATGATAAAAATTGTTAATTTTGTTTATTCTTTCTTTTCTACATTTTGTTAGAACAAATTAATGTTATCTGTCTCAATCGAGAGTATCTGGACTTAGCTTTAGACTGGATGCAACAGCCCATAATTAGTGCAAACGTAAGCTGTACTACAATGTTGTCACTGAGCCATATTGATAGGTTAATTGTTAATTTAAAAAGATTTAAAATAGGACGAACTTGAACCATCTACACCATACACATTAATTTCAAGAAATATTGAAATGATAGTGCCTCTAGCTGGGAGCGAACCCGCAGTACACAGATCATTAAAAATACATAAATGTTTAATATCACCAGCATCAATACCTTTTGTAACATAATTCTTAATATATATTTCCTATTTTAATACAAGATACATAAAGTGCAGGAAGGTTGGTAACTAAAATACGTTCGTTTGGGTAACATATTTAAAAATGGTGATTTATGATATGGTATTTATTTTTATTATGATATAAAGGTAACTTATCGTTAAAACACATGAAGAGGTGTATTTAAACAAAAACAATTACACCAAAACTTCAAATTTTTTAACCATAGGCAAGTATATGATATAACATAATACTAAAGTCACATATAACGAAAGTTATGGATATTATTAACAAAGTGTCTAACACAGTTTACCTTTTAATCACACAATATCTCTTTCAGAGTTTATTTCTTTATAATTTATTTTATTTATAGATAATTAATTTGCTATCTTTGAGATGTTTTTTTTTTTGCATTTTTTTCCAGATATTTTGGTTTTCGGAATTTCCAAATATATGTATTTATTTACATACATTAAACAAGAAGTGTGTCTCAATGTGACTTTATTACATTTAAATTCTGCATTCTAATTTATATTAATAAATTAAACAAATAAAACAGAAATTACTTGCTTATGCAAGTAAGAAATGTTTCATACAACTTTTTAAACTAGGTTTTGATGTTAAGTAACATATCTTAATGACTATTTATAGACCTATACCTTAGGTTGCAGATGTTTTATTGCATTAAAAATTAAAATAAACATCTTCCTGGTGTAGAAAAAATAGGTTTATTTCAGAACTTTTATAATTGCCAATTATTTCTTCAAAGCATAAAATTTTATCAAACGTCACATATTCAAACAGGCGTTACGGTAAAACGCCCCACTCGCCAGAAAGCAAACAAATTGCAAAATGCGAAGAATGGGATAGGCTTTCAGAAAAACATATCCTTCACAATTCCCCCAGGTGGGAGGGGTCTATTGGAAGCTCAAGGTCTAATACAATTATGGCCTGTTTTCCCATGTTCTTTTCTTTCGGTAACATATTTCAATATAGCGTTACGGGCTTATGTCCCAATGTATGCCACTGTATTACATTTGTCCTGAATTCTAATTTTTCTTACTATATTTTACTTATAAGCACAAATTACTTGCTACTGCAAGTAAGAAATGTTTCATGCATCTTATTTTACTAGGTTTTTATGTTAAGTAACATAACTTAATCACTATTTTAGACCAATGACTTAGGTTACAGATGTTTTATTGCATAAGTAATGTAGATAAGAGCTTCCTGGTGTAGAAAAAATAGGTTTATTTTAGAACTTTTATAATTGTCAAATATTTCATTCTTACACAAACTTTTTTTCAAAGGTAACATATTCAAACAGGCGTTACGGAAAAACGCCCCACTCGCCAGAGTGCAAACAAATTGCAAAATGCGTAGAATGGTATAGGCTTTCAGAAAAACATACCCTTCAAAATTCCCCAAGGGGGGGGGGGGGGAGGGGGGTCTATTGGCAGCTCAAGGTCTAACAGTGTAAAACGAAAGAGAAGTGTAGATATTCCTAGTTCTTACTGGTTCCTTTCTAGTTCCTTTGATAGTGATTGTTAATTTCAAGTTCGTAAGACAAGTTCATTGTAGTGTAGTGGCTAACACTCTCGCCTCTCAAGCGGAGGCCCCGGTTTCAATACTCAGAACGGACACTTTTTTTGAACTTAATATACGTAAAAGTTGGTAGATTTCGCTCTTGTAACAGGCTCTTATTATTTATATTTATTAAATTTCAAGGACATTTATTCATCTTGAATTCTCACTCTACACGAGGTATTTTATTGAGACTGAATATATTTTGCTTCTTTAATCGACTTGTTATCACTGTATGAAATTGTTGCAACAGCTTCAACATTTTTTTTGAAAGACACTTTCAATAAATTTATGAGTTGTCATGATTCGGTCGCTTAATCTCTAAGTCATACTAAGAAGGCAGGGAGGGTTCGTCAACAGCTATAACAAATAAAATAAAATAACTAAACTGTGTCTGCTTTGCCTCTCTGTATTTCTTTCTTTCTTATATACATGTATATATAAATCCATCAACGCCGTTTATCTTTTTAAAAGATATTTCTTGGTTTAGTATGTGCTTGGTAATTAGAACATGAATTAGACCAAATTTAGCTTGCAAACACTAACTACATCCTTAGCTAAATACATTTCATTTGTACTAAAATCTAGGTGGCAATAAGTAGTTTTCTCAAAATTCATTTCCCCAAAATTCATTTTTGAAATTTTAACAAGTTTTCGCCATTTGCAATGTTTGCGACCTCTGAAAGCAACTCAACAACCCGTGCTTTGTTACATTTTTTTCGCTTGATTAAATCTTAGAAATGAAGTGTGCCCGACAAGTAATCGGAATTAACTCATACATAGAAACCAGTTCAATGCATAAACACCCTAACAAAAAAATCTAACGCCAGGAGTAAAATGAGTATTTGGGATATTCATTATTATTCATCACAGTTTTCCAACGGTTGAACGCGAAACAGATATTTAAGACTATAAAACAGCGAATATACGAAAGATATGGAACCATCTACTAACTCTGAGTTAGTTATTCGCTCTACAACAACAAATAAAACAACAACAACAATAAAACCACCCCAAACCGAAAACCCGTCTAGATTCGAATCCGTTTTCGTTTTGAGTTCAGTATTTTCTATGCACAAACAGCGAATACCCTCCAGATTTAGAATCAATTGCTTGCGGTGAGTTGGGTATTTGCTCCACACAAACAGTGCCCAAGGTTATAAAACTGAGCATGGAAACCAGTCTCAAATCTCAAGCATCTGATTGGCTGAAATGGCGACTGGTCGCCATTTTTTAGCCAATCAGATGCTTGAGATTTGATACTGGTTTCCCAATCTCAGCTTTATAACCTCAAGTGCTGATTCATACGCCTAGATGAGATCGATTTCATTGCCATTTGTAATTTGGGAATTTAATATATCGATTCCATTGCAAGAAGAAATTAGAAATTGACTGATCTAGAATATAGCTATATTAACAGTAAGAAACCATATTTAAATGAACTTGATTATCACGTGACTATCAAAATATCGCTGACCTTCATTTTTTTCTAATTTATTTACTAGATTTAGCTTTTTTCTAATAATTTTATCAAGCACATAAGAAGAGTTGTGCTCCACTTGAAAATAAATCAAGATAAGGCAAGAGAAAACTAATTCCTAGATTCTCATCCAAATTGTGGGGGAAAATGAGGCGGGTCGTTGGGATTTATTTTTTTATCATTCTCACAGTTTTTAACGACGCTTGTGTAGTGCAAATGTAAATAAGCGTCAAGCCGACTACGAATTGACGATTCGCACTTAAGTGTCTCATACTGCGTTTCCGTATTCTACCGATTCGTACTCGTAACGTAAATTTTGATGTTCACATTTTTTTAAATAAATAAAAAAAAAAAACGTTTGGGCGGAGTGATTTTCGAGGGACGGGCGGGGATGAGAATCTAGGAATAAATTTTCTATTGCCTTAAAAAAAAGAAACAGCAATCTTATAAAATTTATGTCAATTATTCGAAATCGAAAGTCAGAAGAAAAAGCAAACTGTAATGTTTTATTTAATTTTCGTTTTTTCAATAAAGCACATCTAACACATTATGGCATAACCTAAGCCGATTTCAGATATAATAAGCTCGATTTTTTTTACATTTGGTGTTCCTTTCTGTTTTAAGGTGGTATCATTTGTCACAATATACTGTTAAAGTTGGGGGGAGTGTGGTTTCCTGTTTTCATAAAATTTCATGTTATTTAATAATTAAAAATATTCTTATTACTTCAGATATCATTTATAGGGCATATAAATGTTACAGGTCAATCAGGAATATAAATAAATAGAAATATGAAACAATTTCTCTCACTGAGTGTAGCCTTATTGCCGGGAGTCCAAACTTCCAAATTATCCACTATAGTATTAAACTACAGTCACAGGAAGGTTGTCTATATCAAGGTTAACAATGTCTTAGAATTTAGTTCAATAAACTTTACTAGAACAATAGCAAAACGTGTTTCTCCCAGTGACTACAAAAGGAAAATTTGACATTCATGTTTGCATTGTTTATAACTATTGTTCTAGTAAAGTTTATTGAACTAAATTCTAAGACATTGTTAACCTTGATATAGACAACCTTCCTGTGACTGAAGTTTAATACTATGGTGGATATTTGGAAGTTTGGACTCCCGGTAATAAGGCTACACTCAGTGAGAGAAATTGTTTCATATTTCTATTTATTTATATTCCTGATTGACCTGTAACATTTATATGCCCTATAAATGATATCTGAAGTAATAAGAAGATTTATAATTATTAAATAACATGAAATTTTATGAAAATAGGAAACCACACTCCCCCCAACTTTAACAGTATATTGCGACAAATGATACCACCTTAAATCAACTTCTTTACAATACATATGTATGGCAAAGCTCCCAAACAGATGACACATAATTACCTTATTTCTAACTGACTGCGGTATTTTGATAATTAAATGTCATAATTATCCTTTTTAGTTTTTAATTTTCTTTTTGACACACAGACAAAAAACATGGCTTTCCACACTATAAATCGTAGTCGGTAGTTTGGTTTTCCGCATAGATCTATAAATAGGTACGTTTTAATGGGAAACCATTACTTCGTATTAATCATACGAGATAACGCCGTTCAATACGCTTAATGTTCGTTTCTACTTCTAATATAATTATACGTCATACGATTAGATAAACCTGACGACAGACCGGGGCTCGAACCTGGGAACGCTCATTTAGAGGTCGCTTCTTCTCCCGTCTGACTTATCCAGACCGCTTTAAATATATTCTCCCAAATTTGTCATCAAAGTAGAACCAAGATCTTAACTATTTTCCAGTGTTTGTAAATTGTAAACTTTAATGTAAGGCCACGTCTCTCACGTATGGTGGGTGATTTGTGCCATTTAATCTTTCGTTATTTCACTGCATAATACATGTAACACCAAGCGAAGAGACAACAATAAGGAAAAACGACTATATATGCGAGAATACTGATACTGTTGAATACTATTTATTTATTTAATATATGGTTTTTATTGTAACTGTAAGATTTGGACTAATACTGATACAGATAATTCCAAGTACTTAGCACATTCCATTAAAGAATGATAGATTACAGTTTGGGAAGAGTGTATTTAATGTATGAAAAATATATAAATATCCAAATATATAAAGATTAAGTCCTTCCCAAATTCCAAAAGCCTCTTTCTCCAGACTAGTTGTAAAGAATTGAAAGAGACTTGTTGTTCAGATTTGGTCCCAGACGCTAGTTCATTGAAATCCTTATAAGGATACAGTATAAGCAATTCTTCTAGTACATCTTGGGATTGAGTTTGGGCCTATTGTAATTTTAGAGACTAGTATAATGGCAACAAAACGATCATTTTGCTATAACCATTCTTGGAAATTCAATAGGTTTCTTGGCGAAGGTACATCCTACTGGTTATTAAAACATATTTGTCCTTAACAAATCTACAGCGATAGATTAAAATAGAAAATATTTCTTTGCAGGGCCCAAGATCATAAAAAATAATCTGGAGATCAGTCTCAAATCTCAAGGATCTGATTGGCTGAAATGACGACCAGTCGCCATTTCAGCCAATCAGATGCTTGAGATTTGAGACTGATCTCAAAACTTAGTTTCATGATCTTGGGCCGAGGTTATTCGTATAAAGAAAAGTTCTGAAGAACCATTACATTAAAATGAATGCTTGTTTATGTACCCTGCGATACATATTAAGGTCACATTTTTGAAGTACAATGCAATGTTCAGCGCAACACTACCAATTATAATGACTTGAACATTGGATGCATCAACTATTCCTTTTATGCACCAACTAGTTCAAGTTCTTATGTTTTGTAAATCATTTGTCTTCTTTTTCATGTTCTGTTTTTTTACTTCATAATACATGTAACATTTAACCCTCTTACGCCGGAGTCATTATTTTAGGATGTTGTTGACGTCGCGGCGGAAATGACGTAACGGAGCGCCAAAGTTAACGTCGCTATTAATTTTATGCGGTTTGAGACTCATATGTATTTGCACTCTCTTACACTATCGACTCATATGCATTCACCTCTGTTATAGGCTGGGACTACTTTCAACTATGTTTACTTTGGCGCAACAAAATAGTTCACTAACTACATTTAAAATAGCTTGGGTTTCTTCGGTTTTAATGAAAGATAGTAAAGAATTCTGTCATTTGTTATACCACAAGTTTTCAAATTCATAATTATGACTGTATACAACGAAGCTTCTTAGTTTGGTAAAAAATCTTGACATTGAGCCTTTCGCAGAGATGTAAAGTGAGTGTAAGGAACGACAACTCTGCGAAGGAGATTGATGTATTTGTTCAAGAGTCATAAGTGTATCTTCATTTACTTTTTGTTTAAATTAACATTTATAATATAAGTACATTGCATATACATGTATTTATATTTTATATGTACAACCTTCTCCGAGATATGTGTTTGAAGAATTTAATGCTATGAAGCATATACGTACTCTGAAACATCATGCGTTTAGTATGTGATCGGACACACAAACCGACAACCGGTTTTTAAGAAAGTACCGGCGGAGACTGATTTACCAGTTAGAGCACCCGTGTACCGATGTACACAATTTCACTATCCCAATACATCATCTTCCGAGTTTTTGTTGAAAGTAAGACAATGCCGGTAAATAACACATGTACCGGTAAAGCCCCGGTCACAACCCGCCGTGCGTCTTTTTTGACCGTACGTGTTCTGCGGAGGCTACGTTCGCTGCGTGTTTGGTCGGTCGTGGCAAGAGCAGAGAAGACGCACGTTACACGCAATGTGTGAGTACGTGGCCCGCACGCCACGTCTAGGAGTAAAATGTTGCGTGCATCGTACGTTCCGTAGGTGGTAAGTGAGTTGTGCGTACTTACAACGCAAGATCTCCGTGCGATTTCCATGCCAACGTACGGAGGCCGTACTGCTCCGTACGGTGTTCTTACTCGCTCGCCCGTTGTAAGTGCGTGCAAGTGCGGCGAACGTAAGTTTATTTCGGTCGCGGTTGGGTGATATCTATATAAGGACGACCTATCGATACTCGAAATATTTTACATACCGCAGAGGTCCGTGCGCACACCGTGCGTTGTAAGTGCGAAGCACGTACTTGCTCTGTACGGTCCGCCTGAGTTCTGTGCGCGTTTTGGACGGTTGAACTGAGGAAGCACGGACCACGCACGGACCACGCAATGACTCGCAGAGGCAGTGCGTTATGCGCTCGTGGACGTACAGGGCACGCACGTCACCCGTACGGGTAGTGAATCCGTAGCCCGCACGCAGCTCGAACGCAGAGAAAGTTTTGCATGCATTAAAAATGCTACGGCGTCTCTGCGTGCTCCCAAATCCGTATAGAGGAGGTACTCACCACGTACGGATCCCTGAATTTGGTCCACGTTTTCGCACGTAGACAGCACGCACTTGCACGTACGGCGGGTTGTGACCGGGGCTTAAATGATTTTTTTCTGATTTAGATTTTGATGCACATGAATGGTTGCACGGCAATCTATCTGGTGTGAGTTTTAGATATAACTCATAATTTACTTTAATAGCAATTGCATGACTCGTGAATAGTTTATGCGCAAACAATATCTTTGAAAAAAAAAGAGATCGGGAAGACTACTAAAGAAAATATTTGTTTTTATCATGCATTAAAAACAATTTGCTGAATTGGTACTCCATCCGTCCCATTCGGATTGGAGTTCCAGATTTCCCGGTATTAAAAACTTGGGTGTAATACGAGTTAAGCGTTGGTTGTGAAGCTGCCTTCGAAGAGTGGGAGAATTTAATAGCCGTTGTTGAATAAACCGGGTATTTGTTCCGCTTTTCAAAAAGGATTAACATGATTTGTGTCGATTGCAAATTTTAAAAATTGCGTCAGATATATTGAAAGAAAAGTTCACAGGTCTTTTTTACAATATCTGCTCTGTGTGTTCGTCAAAATAAATGGGAAAAAGAGACAACCACTGAATTGAACCAATTTTAGTGCCGTATATTTTCGTCTTTCAGATTTCTGATTCATTGAAAATCTACGTATTGTGTGGATTTAGTTATGGTCGCCTAAACATATACTCGTTTAATTGGAACACAAACATACTTGTTTTTATGGCAGGATGGTTAATCGTCTTTTGGTATTCGTTTACTTACAAAAGTACTTCCGTGCAAAATCAAACTTTTACCGAAATGCAACTTTTTACATAAATATCGGGGTAATTTATGCCAGATATTAATATGCTCTACTCAAAACACTATTAGACATTATACTAATGTCTCTGTAAAATTTATGAGCAGATTTTCCACCAATGCTTAAGTTAGGAAAAAGTATTTATAAAAACAAAAAATGTCTTTTAATCCGGAGAAATATTCTTTTATCATCGTTAAAACAATTTGTGCGCAATGCAAATAACTGATTGAGTGTCTGATTGATCGATTATTTGGTTGATCGATAAATTGTTTGATTGATTGGTTAATCGATTTATTAAATGATTGACTGGTCGATCTATCGACTTATCAAAAAGTAAACATCCAAACCCTTGATACATTAATCAATCACCTTTTATTTTTTCCACAATCCGCATCCCGCCACCCGATTAATAAACTAGCCACCCGCGTGACCCGGTACTTTTTCCTTTTTGTCATATGATGGACTACATTAAAATCGCTCGCAAAAATAAAAAAATACTGAAATAACTTAAAGATTTAATAAGTCATGGAAATGTTTCATCCGAAAAAAGTTACTATTTCCTCAAAGCATATGTATTGTATACATACATTAAAAACTAAAAAAAGGGGTTTGAAATATTCCCGTGAAATTAAAGCATGCTTTTTCTAATTTGAAACAACTCGTTTTTTTATAAGATTTATTCATAAATATTTTTTTTAATTTATTAGAGTTATTTGCATACACCTAACATATATTTATACATGTACAACATTTGATGAACAACCCTAATAATCACTCATTTGTCTATACGCGCATGTAAGAAATGATATGTATGCTATCCGTCGGCTTGTTTATCCGGGACTAAATAATGTTCTTTGTATGAAATCGTTAAATGCATCAAAGTTGATGAGTTTTAGTTTAATCGAATTATAAATATTTCGCATTCCTAACTTATTATAATTCGTAAAATAGATAAGGTACTTGTAACATTTCCAAAAAATTCTAAAATTAGTACTCTTCGCCTAGGCCGATTGTTCTTGCTCTCGCGGAAATTTCAACTTCGGCTATAAACCTTTTACAACTTTAAGCTATAACATTTCCTAAGTATTAGACAATGAAATATAAGATCTTGGTAAAAAACTCGCACAACCGGATAGTAAAATTTTTACCATGCAATCGATGTCTTGACGCGACTGCCGTAACGACATAGAGCATTTGACGCCAAAAGTGACTACGATAATGACGTCTTTTTTTTGTTTAATGACGTCATTTTTAGGAAAAATGTGTTTACATGCAATCATGGCGCGCCATTTGTTAGTTAAATCTAACAACTATCCAAAAATATGACGATGAATATACACTGTTTGTATTTCAATATCATTGTATTTTAAAAGCGACAAATATGTCGCTCTCGGTCTCTCCCGATCAGCGACTTTAATGTCGCTCTCGGCGTTATACGGGAGCGACATAAAAGTCGCTCTCGGCGTAAGAGGGTTTTAACAAGTGAAAGAAACAAGCTTCAGTGCTTAAAAGTAAAATAAAATGAAATATTGTGTGTTTATATTGTATAGTACTCCCATCATAACCCATAATTTCTGTCTGAAAATACACGTTTTACATTGTAATCCATTAAATATTATCCACACATCTCTAGTTGAAGCACAAACTTCTTTCTCGACAATTCTATTTAGTTACACATTGTATAGTGTGAAATCCCTGTAATTACTTATTTAAACTTAAAATGCTGTTTCAAACAATCATTTCTTTTAATTAAAAAATAAGCATAGAGTGATCTGCGAACGGCTATTATAATAAGGTTTTTATTTGAGAAGCAGACTGAACTAATTGTTGACTTTTGTTGAGTGAATTTTAAGGGTCTTTGAAACATTAAGTTTTAACAACAAGTCTGAACTTGCATGCGCTGACTGAATTGTCCATTAACGGTGATGTGTCATTTTTTTATTTTATGCTTTTCAGTGAATTTTAGAATTTTCCCGGTGAAACGTACATAACATTCCGAATGAGAACGTTTAAAGTCGGGCTCAAATTTGGATATATGACGTCATCACGTTACGTCATAAGCGTTTTGGCGCCATTTCATGCAATTTTTCTGTAGAATTCACACAAATTGTGCACTTAAAGCAGAAAATAAAAAGAAAATTTGTTTTTACCAGTGAAAGTTAAAATATATTTCACTGATGAACTAGGAATTATGTATTTGCACTCTTGGCTTCTCCACTCGTGTAAAATACGAATTCCGGAACAATGTTTCTTTAATGAACAGACAACATGTCAGATAATAAGAGCACAATGACCCGTGGTTTCTATTTATCACAACTAAACCACGAACACGAAAACATCTATACATGTAGCAGGTGGATCCAGCGCGCATGCAGTGAGCTCGACAAAGTTGTTACACTGGCGGTTTGATGAGTGAATGCTTGATACTTGGTGCATGTGTGTGTGCGTTAGTTCATTTTTCTGGTCCATCACTTTAACATGAATTGAGCAATCTTGTTTACATGTATATTTGGCATGAATGTAACCCTCTGTGAGACAGAGTGTCGCTCAAACCCCAGGTTCACATGCGAAAGCCGGCTCGACATGTGGTCAACAGGCATCTAGTTAATTATTACATTGGAACGTATTGTGATGGTGCGTTTCATTGTTACTTCCGTCTCAAAAGTATAAGAATCAACACACAATAATCAACTTATTTTATAAAAAGTTTATTGAAAAATATAAAATAATTTGGAACTGGGAAATACTGTTCAATTGAATTGACCACACTGGAATTTAAACATTAAAACCTATAGTCAACATTTGAGGGGTTAATTTAAACTATACTGGTCGATTGACATATTTTTACTGAAGTTTAACCGTTTACTTGCACCTAGGAAAATTGTCTTGATATCCAAAAATAATGATAATCTGCTGTTGCCATGATAGTTGTCCCTAGTTAAAACATCTGCCGTGTAAAAACATCTCCGTGAACTTAAAATATCTAGACTATGTCTTGACCTGTTAAGTGTCATTGGATAGTTAATTATGTGGATAAGTATTAATTCATCATTTTAATGTAGGTTCTAAATGAAATAATAATGGGATTTATTTTTGAAGGCGTTAAACTCTTTTGGCATGCTTAAATCCTTCCAAATGTAAATTAATTGCTAAATTAAATGGTGATAACCTTATATGAATACTAATTAAAATATCAGAGCAATTAAGCATTATAAATCAGAATTAAACATTATTTAAAATTGTTCAAGTTAAGTTCTGCAGTATTTTCAGGTAAAATAATCAGTTCACAATATTGTCAACTTTTCAACGATGTTCAACTTTCAACTTTTATTGTATACTGTCAGGTCATATGACAACATGAGGTTATAATACATGTAATAATATATATAGTTAAACAAGGGTGAAAACAAACATAAACATACAAAGAGCGAACATACACAATACGGGAAAAATTCTCCAGTAAGAATTAAAGTATTACATTAACAATCATACAAATAATGTTACAAACGCAAGACAATCATTTACTTGAATTTGCATATAATATGTTTTATAAAGATACATAGATTTTTGTAAATCATGGTTGCTATTACTATTCAAATTTAACAAGTTATCAAATTTAAAGATATTAGGTCTATTAGTATATTTTAGTCTCATTGATCTTTAAATGGAGCATTCAAATATATAATGAAATTCATCGCCTATACCAGTATTACATAGTGTACATATTCGTTTTCTAATAAAATATTATTCCAAGCTCCTGTTTCAACTGGTAGTTTGTGATTTCTGGTTCTAAATTTGATAATATAATTTAAAAAGCGATCGTCTGTTTCAGTCAAGTATTTTTCAAATTTAAATTCATGTTTGAACAACCTATATATCTTGCAACTGCTGGAATTTTCAATAGTTGTAAACCAATCGTTTAAAAATAAATCTATGATTTTTTGATGAACAGAGTAAGCAATCCATTTAGAGTTAGGGAAAAAGTGTGTTGACCTTCCATTTTGCATTCCACATGTATAAAGTATGTTCTTAATGTTTTTAAGCCATTTAAATGTTGTAGCGCGAACGTTTGTATTATTAAAGTTATGTTATAATAACATAACATAAGTATACATATCTGTTGATATTTTTCTATCGATTGATGTTATAAACTTTGACCAAAATGAAATAATCCTAGTTTTTATATCAATTGAAATTGGCATAACACCTGTTTCTCCGTATACCATTACATTTGGTGTCGAATTTTTCATTTTTAAAATATGTTTGAGGAACTTCAATTGAACTCGATCGATTGCACCAAGGTTTCCGAAGCCCCAAATTTCTAAGCCATATAACAAAATAGGCTTTACTAACTTTGCAAATAAATCGATTTGTAAAACGATAGGTAAGTATAGATTTTTTAAGTAAGCTGTACATAGCTTTTGTTGCTTGCTTTGTTATTTCCTGTTTTGCTTTTTGAAATGACCCACTTCTCCTGAAATATATGCCGATATATTTATAATCGGAAACAACTGCAAGTTTGTCAGTTTTGTAAAAAAAATTCGTAATGCCTTTGTCTACCCCATGAAAAACTAGAGTTTTGTCTTAGACACGTTCAATTGAAGTTTCCATTCATCACAATAGGATGCACAGACGTTTAGAGCCGACTGTAGATCTGATGCGGACTCGGTTAAAATTACAGTGTCGTCAGCATACAGCAATACAAACAATTTAACAAAATTAAAGATATCATTCTGAATACGACTACAACCAATTCCTAACACGGAGCCACTGCTTGCGAAGAAGTTATGTAGATCGTTTAAGTAAAACGAAAAAAGCAAGGGAGATAAATTTTCTCCTTGTCTTACACCGATGTACCAGTATCTGTCACTTAAGAAGTATTTTCCGGGGTGGTTATTACCGGTTAATACACCAGTAGTAAATACCGGGGGTGGTACTTTATTTACCACTTAAAAGACCATGAGCACATAATTATAATTTTTTTTATATAAAGTTGTTTTAGTATATTGTCTATGAATTTCAGAGTTTTCATGCAAACGGTTGTTCTTTTGTATTAGTATGTGCTTGAATGATGTGGATGAATAAGACTAAACTGGGCTTGCAAACATTATTACATCCTTATATCAATACATGTTTTCAATAAAATCTAGTTGGCAATGAGTATTTTCCCCAAAATTTATTTTTGAAATTTTAGCCAGAGTTCGCCATTTGCCATGTTAATTAACTTTATTGTGAACTATGTTGTATGTTAAATGTATGGGACAAACTGTGAAAATTAAACACTTTACATCGCCATTTAAAACTTGAAAATTACCAAATTGAATGTTAAAATCAAACTCATCTATTTCATAGTTCATCTATAAGTGTACTTTACAAAACTATATACTATATAAAGATTTAGTAAGGTAAAGGTTGCTTTTCAGAAGTTTTACTTTTATAAAGGTGGAGTTCGTTATGATATATTATCTTGACAGGGCCCCGAAATTGTAAAACATTGTTCATGCTCAAATCAATTTGATCCCGGGAAGGTGCTGCACAGAAATGTATAGTTATATAAATGAAAGAACTTGAAAAATAATCATAAAATTGAACAAAATATAAAGATTAAACAACTGAAATGTAAAATTGAAACACATATTAACAAAAATATAGTATAAACCTTATTAAAATAAATAAATAAATAAATAAATAAATAAATAAACAAATAAATAATAAATAATAAATAATAGTAATAATAATAATAATAATAATAATAATAATAATTATAATTATAATAATAATAATAAAGCAAAGAAAATGACAAACTTCTATCACCCCATTCTGCAATATTTTGCATTATAGCCTGTCACCTTTATTCGTTGAGTTTTTGCCTCTTCAGTGAATTTGGTAAATGCTTTCAACGGATGTATTTTTAAAACTTGGAGTATACAGCCACGTACCGCTGAGCGACTCAATAACCGTCTTAAAAAAGTATACACGTGAAATCAGGCGAATAGTAACATACTTTAGCCGTATAGATTTTTTAAATAAAAATCGATCAACCTTGAATTATAATAAGTATCATACGAGTATAAACTTTGATTTAACCCACTCTATACGATTTGATTTAACCAAAAAAGTTTGTAAACATAAGTTATGCAGTTGGAAACGAACAAATTAGTTCAGAAATTCGTGAAATTAACCTTAAAAGCAAAACAAAAACGATTATCTCGACAACTTATACAGTCTACCGTGCTTCAGTTACCGCCATGCGCCAATCCATCTTTGAATTCGTTGGGAAAAGAAAAGGTGACACTTTACGAAAATCGACATTTTAAGCTCAGACGGATTTTTATTTTAGAAGAGTGTATAGCAATATTTATAGCATTTCTAACCTACATATACTATGATTCATCGGCGAAGTATTTTACACGACTGCCACAATCGGCTTGCCTTGTCAACCAAAATGACTACACCAGAGAAATGCTTAGACCAGTGGTTAAATGTGATTTTTGCAGCAATTTAACCGAAGTTACAGTATCAGAAAACATGACTGCGAGTCTATTTCTTAACATGTATGCCTACAGCAAAGTACCAGCTCTGATCAAAGGAGAAACCAAAAACTGGACTGCCATTGATAAGTTCGATTTTAAATTTTTCAAAGATCTATTCAGCAACACTGAAATAGCTCTCCGAGCTGAATTCTATCAGTGCCAGTTTCAACCTTACAAATCTGAATTTAATTCTTTAGAAGAAACTTTCAATATGCCGGAAGAACGAGCTTTAGGGAAAGACGGATCCAATCCATGGTACATCGGATGGTAAGTCTTTCGACCTTTTCATTTTCTACAGTTTTGAAAGGCAAACGTTTAAAACAAACACATTTAATAGCAGGAGAACAACACTGAAACTGTAGTGCACCCTCCATATAGTCCTGACCTTTCACCCTAAGAATGTTTGTTGAATCAGTATTAGAAATGTAAACCTATAAAAGCAGCCTCCTTACTCAACCAATACGAGGAGAGGAAGAGCACGAGTTTTTATTTGATGCTTTCCAGTGAATTCCAGGGAAATAACAGGATTATCAGTTTTATTTTCACTGCTGTTTTTTAAAACTTGCACCCATAAATACAAACATGAAATATATCGAATGAAGACGTTTTAGAAAACAGTTTTATGTTTGAGTGTAATATAAAAAGGCATCACATCCATTGGAATAGAAATCAACGTGATTTCCGTCAAGGTCAAGATATTGCCGTATTGCATGTACCTTAATGTTATTCAAACTATTTTTAGAATGGATTCAAAGTTCGTTTAATATACCAATATGCTGAGACATTGTTAATCGAAAACCATTTCATTGGAGCAGACAAAAGAACAAGTGTATATTAAATTTTGCAATTTTTAGATTCCGTACATGTATACATGTTTCTGTTTTTCAACAAAACTTACATGATCATACTATTACTTATAAAAGTTACATATTTTTTCAAGTAATTTTAATTATTTTTTAAAAAATTTTATTTAAAAGAAAATAAGAAATTCATTTTTAAAGCCACGATACAACTATCGATTCCTGCAACAGAAAAACATTATTTTCCCTGTCGTTTTTTGTCATTTTAATGTTTTCGTTATCAAACATCGGCCAAATATATGAAAAAAATGCAAGATGTCTGCGTTACATATTTTACGTTATAGTCAAGTGACAAAGCAAAGTCTGAATTAGCAATTTGCACAGCAGGTTTAATATTTGTCTACGTACCATTTCAAGTTATACACATATCCTTGTTTCTTTTTCAGGAGTAACTGTCACCCCGCCCTGAGGAAGGAACTTCGCAAGCACTATCAAAGACCATCGTTTCTACCATCAGCAATTGAGTCTAGCGTCGCCGATTGGGTGTTCATGGGGACGCCAGGTCAAGGAGCAGCTACACATGTATGATAAATGTCATCGTAATATTTTAATTCTTAATACTGTGAAACACGTCTATAAAGACTTCCAATGGGTCTTGACAGTCGTTGTCCTAATAGTGGGGTGGTCCTAATACGAGGGTAGAAAACAGTGTGGAGTTGTTCACAATAGTGAAAATGAGCTTCAAACCCTCTTACAAATGTATAAGTAACGAGAAAACAGTAGATAATTGAATGATCTTTCAAAATAAACGAACGGTAGCAAAATCATTAAAATGTCAAAATATCAGCGCAGAGATCATTTCCCATTTCGTGCTCCAAATGTATCGTGCTACAAAGAAGAGATGGCACTATAAAAAACAAAAATGAGTCATTAAACTGATCATTTAACTCAAGTTTATGTCACTCGGTTTTAGTTTATATAAATTGTTGTTTTTTAATAAATAATAAACGCTACGTGAACTTGTAGCAATACATTTTGTAAACACGTCATTGGTTTTACGGTTAAATTAACGTTATTATCGCGAATAGTAAAACAAAAACATAGTATTTAACGTTTTATGCGAGGACTGACGTTTCACTTGTTTATAAGTGTTTTTCAAACGCTCTGAATTTTATACTACACCTACATTGTCTTACATTTGTACCAAGTTACAGTAAACAAAATGGTTAGTAAGAGACAATCATGAGATATTGAACTTGCTTCATTCGGATTTGATTTCGTTAAGGATAGTAGAATGGGTTATATGGAAACTGAATGTTACTTTAAAATGGACATTATTTGTTTCCTCGTGTGATGTTTATTGTAACAGTAGTACAATACAAAAGCTTCCGACAGACCCTTAAGTTTGACGGCACTCTTAAATGTTTCATATCTACTAACAAAACTTACAAATGAGTTCTGTTAAATTTCAGAACTTTAAGGTAATAAGACCTTTTAAAGTACGATTCTTCATTTCCAACAGGCGGAAATATATCCCGTAAAGTGTAAATGCAATATTATAAACGAGAGACATTGTAAATATTTCTAAAACGTTAACAAAAGGATAACAAAATGCTCACCGATAATTATTCGTGTTTCAGGTAGATTATATACAAAGGCCATCTTGGCAAGCTCAGGTGTCGGGCAGGAAGACGTGGACATTAATACCACCACCGGAATGTGAGTCTGTTTGCCGAGTATTACACGTGACGGTTAACAAAGGAGACATACGTATGTAATTTACTTATATGCCATTTAGATGATAAGATTTTTTTAGAAATAAAAAGAAGCGCTATCTGTAGATGATAACTTTATCAGTATGTAACAGAATATAAGTAGCTCAGTAGTAACTAGTAATTTATCGAATTAAAGCTTATTAAGTCAATGTTTATTTATATGCATGAACACGAAATTTTATTCTTTATATTCCTAAGTCATCTTAATCATTATTATTGAACCGATGAATGAGAATAGCATCTTGAAATTATCATATTCTTATGACAGCTTTGGTTACAACTGTGTAAGAAAAATTTGAATATTTTGGTTAACTATTAACAGTAAATGCACAATTGTATTTCCTTGTACATGTATATATGTCTTTTTTTTCCTAGGAGTATATAAACATCATGTTTGATTTTTGTTTTGGTTCCTGATTTTATTTAATGTGTTTTATTGTTTAACCTTTGAGTTAAAGATCTTCCTAAAAGCTACCACAAAACTGTTTAAGTTTCCTTAAATATGATTGATTTTACTCAAGGTTGTTTAACACTCTCATTTTTGAAAATGAATTGTTCTCTCAAATTTTAGCTGCGTAAACTATATTTAGTCTCAAAACGACTCAATACTTGGATTGAAATGTTTGAATTTCAGTGACAGTCGACACGAACCTGTGGTACCATTCGACAGCTGTCGAGCCCGGAGAGATCAGTATAGCTATTGGTTCCGAGTACTCTTGAGCGTTCGGCAAAATTTTGTACCGGAAGATGCTATCTGACGAATTCAGGCATTCCACTTACACCGGACATTAAAGGGTCAAAATGATGCACCCTGGCACTGTTTAAGGATCAAAACAAGTGTTTACCTAATATGTAATAAGGAAGTTTGATCTTTTGGTTGAAAAGGGTTAAAATGAGCATTGCTTGGTTTGCAGGATCAAATGGAATCCCTGGAATCCCCGGGTGTTACGATACTAAAAGAAACAAACACACTTGAACATTTCTGACCTGGAAACAAATGAAAAATAAACATTGCGAATGCCACTTGGACTCTTGAACACTTGTTGTAATTAAGTGATCTTCTATTGCTGACAATATTGACAAGGCTTTTTTCACAAACTGTACACTGAAAATGATTAAATGAACAGCAAAAGAATAACATCATAATCCAAAAAAGTGAAATATGCATCAGTAACTGCCACATTCAGAAGACAAAGTCCCCACACAGCCAAGAAGAAAAGAGGAACAGAAAGAGAGTGGTTTTAAGTTTTAAGGTCTATAAGATAACAAATTTCAGAACAGACACCAAAACAATAAACAATAATTAGAACCCTATTGGATACCGCCTTGGTCAGTGGCAAAACGATTTGCCACTGGGGGAGTGGTTTTAACCAGGTTCTAGGGGTTCTCAAACCTCACACTTTCCCCTTGAGGTTCGCAAATGAACAAAAAAAACAAGTTGTCTTGGTAAAATAACTGTGTTCTTAATCAGAGTTGTATATATTTTATAGCGGGATTAACACACTTAAAACAACCCAAATGCTTTCCATACTCAAATGAAACAATTACATGTCAAATAAATAAAAAACCTATAAATATAAACCTGTTGAACATTCATCAGTACTCTCATTAATAATGAAAAAACGAGAAGATGTTACGGACTTTTCGAATGGCTGTTGGAACAACCATGTTGACGACAGAGTACATGACGGCACCATTTTTCGCAGCACCTCGTGGCAAAACGTGCGAGCTCGACACCAGTTATCCCTCAGATACCCTTCAACAGGCAACCACGTCCTTTGTAAATCAACCAACTAGAGATCATACATCTATTGCTTAAGCTCATCATCGGGAACAAAAGGGGTGATCTCTAGTTGGTTGATTTCCAAAGGAAGTGGTTGACAGTTGATGGATATCTGAGGGAAGACTGGTGTCGAGCTCGCACGTTTTGCCACGAGGAGCTGCGAAAAAATGGTTCTGTCATATACTTTGTCGTCAACATGGTTGTGTTAACAGCCATTCAAGAAAGCGTTTATATGTCTGTTTTTCATGTTGTTACACCAGTCGCTACGGAATAATAGTAGGGTCAAAATACTAGCAACTATTGGCTTCCGGTCGTCGGCCGGAGACAGAAAAGAAGGAAAGAAAAATAAATGATAAGTAAACTATTGGAACGTCTTCAGATGTTAACGAAGTTTGAAATTTAAGAGCACGTTTTTAGAATTTTACTCGAATTGTCAAAGAGAGAGAGTAAGGAAAAATATGAAATTTTAGCAGAAATAGGCGCAAATGATAGCATTTCATGTAAAGAGGTTTTACAGTCAGGCTATAAACTGTCATTTGAGAAATCCCATAAAGATAAGCATCGTTAAACGACACCTTTGCGTTAAAAAAAAATTAGATAATGTATTAGAGTCAATTTCTTTGTTATTAGAAAATTAGTGTTTTATTGAATCAACTTTTTGTATTTCAATAAAGAAGCAAAAGCGTATGTTCTTAGAGAAAAGTAAATAAATACACTTTAAAGAAAAGATTTCTTTTGAGGATTGGAAAAGAGTTTGGACTGCTTTTCAAGAGATT
The DNA here is from genome assembly GCA_038501625.1 of Corbicula japonica. Classification (NCBI taxonomy): domain Eukaryota; kingdom Metazoa; phylum Mollusca; class Bivalvia; order Venerida; family Cyrenidae; genus Corbicula; species Corbicula japonica. The sequence continues at coordinate 174,689 of JAZAYU010000561.1, read as the reverse complement.
TTCGAGAGATTTTTTTGTGTATCAAATTTAATTTATTCAAAAGGTATCATAATATAGATATCTTTCCAAATTATCATTAATTTAGGTTTTATTGTAACACTAAAGGGACACAATCATTGCTTCACCGTTTTGTCGTTCGGTTTGCAACCATCTCCCTTCATAGAGAGGAATGGTGAAATATTTGCTATTGAACGGTACAAAATCATTGTGTTTCAAGATGATGGCTGGGACAATCATGAAATTAAGATAACGGCTAAATACTCACCCAAAGTTCTACTTGGTCATGCATTGTATATGTTTACAGAGTATGCTAATTTCGTTTCTTCCCTATGTCAAGAGAGGTTGTGGAAAGAACTGTTTTGTCTTGAAATCAATTATCTATTGTCTTTTTTAATCTGTCTTGATTGTTTTCTTAAACTAATTCGATACCATTTACTTACACCGCAGGGTCAAAATTAGAACAGTCTTTAATTCAAAGGCAGGTAATTTAAAATGGAATACTTTAAAGGGGATTTACTAAACAAATGCGCTGTTGATTAATAAGGTTTTAATGTTTTCCTGCTAATGGGGGTCCTATTAAAACAGAACAAGAAATTAACAAATTTCTGTTTGCCTGACCATGTTGACGACAAAGTATATGACGGCACCATTTTTCGCAGCACCTCGTGGCAAAACGTGCGTGCTCGGCACCAGTTATCCCTCAGATACCTTTCAACCAGCAACCACTTTCTTTGGAAATCAATCAACTAGAGAATATCTCGTTCGAGACAACCGTTACGTATAAATATATCCCAAATTACTTATTTTGGGACAATCCTTAGTCAATGCGTTAAAGTGTATAACTGGATTAAAATACTTTACCTAAGAACTTCATTGCAGAAACAAAAAGTGTTAATAGGTTCATTTTACCGTTCACTAAACCTTTTATGACGTCTTTTAAAGAATAACGTCAGCTGTTCTAAGGTTCTTTTTCCAGTGACTGCCACATTTATTCTGAGAGTGAAAAATCAGAAATGTTAGCGTACGATATAAAAAGGCGAAATATGCATATCAGGAATCGCCACATTCAGAAAAAACAGCCTCCCCACACAGTCAAGAAGAAGAGAGGGGGAGAGAGCATGGTAAAGTGCATTATCTATGTTCTAATTTACTTAATAGCTAAAATAATATAACTATGACAGCATGGTTTATATTTAACTAGCTATGGCGACCCATTTATTAATTTTCTTATCTTTAAATGAAAGTAAATTTTATAATTTAGTTTTCGACCTGATAGTGACAACAAATGGACATGAACCTTTTATATTTACTACTTGCGATAGGTTTGCTTATATTTGTCATTTAACATATGATGTTATGCGTTTATTGTTTTGGATTAGTATTGTGTTGTCGTAGTTCCAAAGTAGGTTACGCATATTCGCTACCTTTCCAACTGCTTACTTGTGTTGACTTTATCAATTTTATATCTTTATTATTTCGGATAAGTGTTGTGTAGTCGTAGTTCTAAAGTAAAAGGTGAAGCATATTCGCTACCTTTCCAACTGCTTGCTTGTGTTGACTATCATTTTCATATGTTTATTATTTCGGATTAGTGTTTTGTAGTTGTAGATATTTGTGATGAAGCATATTTGCACCTTTTCCAACTGTTTGTTTGTGTTGACTTTATCATTTTCATATGTTTATTATTTCGGATTAGCGTTTTGCACTTGTAGATATTTGTGATGAAGCATATTAGCACCTTTTCCAACTGTTTGTTTCTGTTGACGTTATCACTTTATATGTTTATTATTTCGGATTAGTGTCGTGTAGTTGTAGTTATTTGCAGTGAAGCATATTCGTACCTATTACAACTGCTTGTTTTTGTTGACTGTATCACTTCAGTACCAGAACGGTATGAATCATACTTTAAAATTCTTGATACGTATAAATTTCGCCCAAAGGTGTCGTTTAATTACGTTTACTTAGTTTCAGTCGGTCATTGAAAATTTAAGTATATTGCTGAATAATTAAATTTATAAATTCCACGTGAGGACATAATGTTTGGAATAATTCGAAATCCGGCGGTTACCAGAACAGAATAGAACAATAGTTTTTATTCAGAATTATAAAACAAAGCATCTCGTCATACAAAAGGTATTCAAGAAAAACAAATCAACTTGCATGTGATCAACGTAATCATTTAATACAATCACCCAAAGATCTAACTGGTCACTTTTTGTCAGTTCTTTTTTGTTAGAAAGACATTGAATTCACTCTTTATTTATGATCATATGCCAACAACAGTCTTAAACTTAAGCTAAAATCTTGTAATAATTGGCTTTGGAACAGCTTGGCGGGAGTTATCCTTAATTTTGCTGAAGATGCATTTCTTGCAAAAAAGGTCAAGCAAACAGAAATTTGCTCTTAATTTCCGTTTTTTGTTTTAATAGGACTCTCATTAGTAGAAAAAACATAAACACTTATAGATCAACAGCACGTTTGTTTACATAAATCCCCTTCAAAGTATCAATTTTAAAATTACTACCCTTTCAATTAAAGACTGTTCTAATTTTGACCCTCCGGTGTATGAAAATGGTATTGGATTCATTTAAGAAAATAATCAATAAACATTAAAAAGACATTAGATAATTCATTTCAAGACAAAACAGTTCTTTCCACAACCTATCTTGACGTAGAGAAGAAACGAAACTAGCATATTGTAAACAAATACAATTGATTACCAATTAGAACTTTGGTTAAGTGTATATGTAAAAATTTGGATTGCGCGAAAGATTATTGTTATTATAGTTGGATTGCGCGAAAGATTATTGTTATTCTATGGATGATTTTTAAAACATAGAGCTCAGTTAACGATTAATCAATATCATTAAAAAACCAATTACGTCGACAAATGTGCCTGTACCAAGTAAATACATGTAACAGCCTCCCTACAAGGGCGAAAAAATAGAGAGGAATAGAGAGCGTATGTTTATAAGAATATCAATTCAAATAAGACACCACAATCAATGTACGAAAAACAAAATCCTTGATGTTATCGCCTTGGCACGGTATTGCCAATGGGGGTTTAAACCAGGTTCAACCTCACACTTTTATGTTTATAAGATATATTTTTAATACAATTGTATAAATTAACGTTTGCGTAAACGAGTTGAGGGAAAGTCGGCAAAATTTCACATTGACAAAGAAAAAAATAATCATGTCATACAGACATAATTTTATGTCTATACTACCATGAAAACTAAAAGGAAAACTGAAAACGACATACTAAACATTAGATATTTTTATTGTGGTTAGAGTTATGCTGACTTTTGCGGACATAATAAGCTTCAAGTAGGTTGTTGGTACATTAAAATATATTGTTTATTGTAGCTTAGAATGCAGGAATAGACGTGTTCATTAAGATCACAAGAGAAGAAACCTGTACATTACAAGCTTGTAGAATATTATCTTTCTTAACAAGTTACTTCCTAATTTCATACGCTATGTCGTTTTATTGTTTACTGACATTACATAAGAACATTACAACAAATGTCCTGCTATTGTGAGTTTTATTTTATCATAAACAAATCACCAATATTTTATTTGTTTTAAATTAGCTTCTATTCTTATTTCTAAATAAGTTATATTGAATGATATTATTTCATTCTTTTTGTTTTTAGTATTGCTGGAAGATGTGAACTGTCAACTTACCAACACGACCTGTGACGACATAGATACACAGGCATGTGTACTCATCCAGGCTAAGAACCCACACCTCTGTCAAGATCCTCTAATATCGAGTTCTGCCTGTCCGAGATTCTGCGGGCAATGTCGTAAGTAATTACTGATGAACAGTCGTAATACTGAACGTTTACAATCATAGATACAAGGAATGCCCATATAAAACAACAAAAACGTCTTAACATTCTATTCATATGTTGATTATTGACGAAAAAATAAGCATATTTAGTAGTCATATTGATTCATGTTCTAAAATACAGAAACCATTCAGGACGAAATCAGTAAATTAAACTTCTATTACAATTATAATTACTGCCAATGAACAGGCTCAATCAAACCGAGCCTGCAATATTTTGGGAATGTGTGTCATGCTCAGCGACTTTTACTTTCATCATTTTGGTGTTATTTTTTCATTTTAATTTTGCTTACTGATCATTGATGATAGGTTTGAAGTGCTACCATTGTGATAACTTTGTGAGCCGCTCTACGGAATGCAACGTTACTAAAGAATGCCAACTTGGAGAGGTACGTGCATTTCCCTAAAAATTTTTATTTGAAATCGTGTATCTGCAGTCAAATAATTTTGCAGACATTTTCCTACATAATGTTTTTATTATTAATTATGCCGTCGTGCAGTGATAGTTCTGATGTCGACAGCAAAATTATTTTGGAAACTAAAATGTATGTGCGCGAGTTCTTGAGTGTGTTAATTATATTTTAATTATATATATATTATCAGTATTAATTATTTGTGCCCGTTAAAACAACCAAAACATCGTTGTTGGATAGAAGTCAATACGCTTTAAGATAAAAGAATCAAACATAACATAACCTCCTTGCATTTCCGAGACTAGAGTGTAATTGTATTGTGTTCAGTTTATTTATCGCGCAGTAGCCACCATCAATTTTGAAACATGTTTTAGGCAATATTAAGATACACATGTACAATCAAACCTGTACTAAAGACCACCTGTAAACAAAGAACCAATGTGGATATAGACCACATTTTATATGTCCCACTTATTGATTTAGAGATGTAAATTCACCTGTGAACAAAGACACCTTTCTTTAAAGGCCACTGTTTGGGTTTCCCCTGAGTGGACTTTGAAGACAGGTTTGATTGTTTTCAACACTAACTTTAAAATTGTTAGTGAACGTGGAAGGACCACTTTTCAATAGTCTTCGAATGCAGATTCCTTACAAAATAGTTCTCTCTTTTTATTGCAGCAATGTCTCCTACTTCTCTCAACTAGAATAGACGGTCATCAGCAACTAAAAATGAATTGTGCAACTGCTGATGTAAGTTAAGCTAATATCATTCTTAGGCTCAATTAAACCGAGCCTGCAGTATTTTCATATTTGTCGTGTTCGGTGGCTTTCAAAGTTTCTTTTTCATTTATTTCATATTTACAAACGGTATAATGATTATAAATAGACTGTAGTTTGCAACCTATCATGCTCGTATATAGAGAATTACGAGAAGGCAACCAATTTTACGCGAAAGTAGACGTACATTAATACATGGTCAAGGTAAAAGCAGACAAAACTCGTAAATGCAAGTAAAAATATCATTAGTTAGTAGAGTCAAGCAATGACATTCGCCCTAGCAAAGGTTCATTTATTCAAATATGAACATTGAACGCCGCGCGGTGGTTTTAGACCGCTTTTTGGTGTCGTAACATTGTAGCATAATTTTCTTGTCATGCATGTATCTACGTTACAATGTAAGGTAAAGTTATTTATCACATGAGTAACCTTGAATTTCTTGTAATAAGTCACCTTTACGAATATTTCTATCTTACACAATTGTAAAACAACCTTTAAAGTTATACATTGGTTATTCGTGTCTCCTTATTTTTAGGTATGCAGCGGACAGGCATTGTTAGGTTTCGGTCGTCGACGCATCGATCAACGAAGTCTCAGCGTTAACATACAATGTTGTAATACTGATGGTTGTAATAACCCATCCATTAGTGGATAACACGTGATGGCATTTCAGTGTCTGCAGTATTAATAAATATGAATTCAGTATTCATTGGTCACCGTGTAGTTTTCAAACAAATACAATTAAAATAACTCAGATAATCAATCAAATCAACCATCTCTCAACCCTTTTGCCGAACTGTAAAATAACCATCTCTCTGACAGTCTGTTTTGTCTGTATCTTTCTTTAACCTTGTAATGTAGTGTATGCAGCTCTTTCGGAAAAAAGTTAAGTTCTCATAATTACTTCTCGTTTTAACAGATTAAACATTTAGTAAGAGATTTAACTTAAGCGCGTATATCAATATCCGATTTATTTCCTTAGCATCAAATAAATTATCAACTTGTGTTAGTTTTGTAATTTATTTGTTGTACATGTATATTGATGTGCCGTTGTAAATATGGACCTTCATTTGAAATCTCCGTACTAGATTATCGGAAGTCGATAAAGCCGCTAAGATTTAAAGATAAACATTCAATCAGTGCCCAATGTTATAAAACTGAGCATGGAAACCAGTCGCCATTTCAGCCAATCAGATGCCTGAGATTTGAGACTGGTTTCCAATCTCAGCTTTATAACCTTCAGCCCAGTTCACAAAAATGATTTTATTTGAATAATAAATAATAGAAGTTTTTATTAATTAAAAGATGTTATATATTCCACACAAATTAAGGGTCACGCAAAATCTATATTATTAGACTATATACAAATCATTATGATATATCCAAAGATTTGAAAAATAATCTCAACCATGTCAGCTGGAACTTATTAATATACTTTTAACGTTTAAATTAAATTAGAAAGATGTTGTTCAGACTCTTAATACGTGAACAAATGCAAAGCTGAACTTATGAACCTAGAAGCTCGATCATTGAGAACATGCCCCTTTGGCGTTGCAATGCTACATGTATTAGCTTCAGAATCTAATGTTTTATATACTTTAGTGTTTTTCATGCAACATTGTTAAGCTGATGGGTGGGTTGGAGTTATTTCACCAAGACATCTTGTACTTGTTTGTTGATATGAGAACCTGTTGGGGCAAGTGTGAGGTTGGTGCTACCTAGAACCTGGTTTAACCATCCAGTGTCAATTTGTTTTGCCACCGACCGTTCCAAGGCGATAACCCCAAGCGTTCTCATTTTCGTTAATTGTTTCTGGCGTCCTATTTGAATTTACATACTTGTAACAAACATGCTCTTATTTCCTCTCTTCTTTTCGCTGTGTTGGGAGACTGTGTTTTGTGAGTGTGGTGATTCCTGATATGCATATTTCACTTTTTATGAAGAATATTATGTTATAATTATAATTTATAACATTTCCTTTCCATATTCTTTGAAATAACAGGAACATTTTGATAAATTATGATAACCTTTTTCGCATCCGAATCGATTGCTCATCCATAACGGAGAACAACATGATTGTATTCAAGTTTATTTTCGATCTTATATTTTTTAAATAATTGTTTTTTTTCAGAAAGCATCTTATTAACCTGCAAATTTTAAAGGTAAAAAGTGGATTTTGCAGAGAGTTTAATTTTCTGTCGTTTCCATGTTTCTATGAATACCAACAAGACAAACCTATATAATTTTGTATTTTAATAATAATATTATACAGAATTATTGATACATACTTTATTTAAAATAAGATATTAAAAGTATTGTGCAAAAAGACAGTGTTGTGTAAACATTTTTATAACTGCATAGAAACAAAAGTGAACAGATTCATCTTTGTAACTGAAACTTAAAAACAGGAATATACAGACAACAGATGCATGCAGTACATGTAGAAAAACATTTTGTTCTAATTTTAATTTTTGTAACACCACTTTGCTTGTTATATTACGTTGCAATTGAAAGTTAAAATCTCATTTATGAAATAAAATTATTCACGTCACCAAATACGACATTGCAATGTTTTATTGATCATATTCAATTGTTTTGTCAATTATTTGAAAATCCAGCAATTTTTTTCAATTATTTTAAAAGCATGTTTTATTACGATTATAAATAATTGTAAGGCTTTATTGTGTTAATACATCTGAATGGTTCTATCAATAAAACATTTAATATATCTTTTATCAAATATATTTGTTTTAATATCTGCTTCAAATCGAGATAGTACATGCATTGTAAATTCATGAATTTTCACCAAAATAAACACCAGAACAAGAAAGGCCGCACGTGGTGAGTTATGTTATTGAGTTTTTTATGAATATTTTCCTTTACACATCCTTCCACTGAACCATCCTACGATAAGTAAAGAAAGACGGGGCCTCTGCTAGATCTCGAATTTCTCTTCGGTATCTATTCCTGAAAATAAAAAAGAACACTCACACATAATATATATGTTTGTTTTTTTAACTCCAAATTTAAGTATGAAACACTTTATAGACTTGATTAAATTCAAAGATCTGATTGTGTTTACGTACTCTGTTTCCGCATTTGTTTCTCTAAAACAGTATTTGTCTTATAGATTATAGAGTACATGTATAAAAGTGGGAAATGAGCATATCAGGAAAAGCAACTTTCAGAAAAAACTCTGCATCCACAGTCTGCCAAAAGAATGACAGGAAATAAGAACTTGTATACCAATACTGTGCAATATGTTCAACTTACCGTTAACGTAAAAATCGAAAAATTAAGTATAATCTTATTCAAAGGAAAGTGTTTACGTTGTTTTCGGTGAATTTTTTATTACCTTTTTTTGCTGAATTCCTCAAATCGTCGTTTCAAAAACATCCATAGTGTGTTAATTAATTTTTTTTCTCAAAGGATTAATTAGACATGAATTAGAGGTCAGCTTGAAGAACTGCCTTCATAAAAAAGTAAATAAAGAACAGAAACATACAGAATGAATTTAATTTTTTTATTAATAAAGTATTATTAAACGCTTTGAAGGTTGTTGACATGTGTCCGCTATCTAATCTTTGATCTAAAACGCTTCCCGCACACGGAGGTACATGACCCCAGAGTATCAATGGTCATGGACTTCTTTCACTGGACACACGTTTTGGTTAGTCTAGTACCCAGGGTTATAAAACTGAGCGTAGAAACTTCATCAATAAATATATATGGTATTGCTTTTACAACTTTGTTTCTCAGATCCCTCGTCAAAATTTCTGTTTAGTTCCGCCCACTGTTTTCTCGTTTCGGACAAACCCATTTCTTTTAAATGGGGACCAAACGCAGCTGAACATGGAATGGCATTAATGTTCACCGTTATATGCATTCCATCGTTTGGGTGGATCAAAATTGTACTGTTTATTGGTGTAAAAATTGAGTTGCGCTCAATCCGGGGCTAGGCGCTGTGGGTAGTAATATGCCGTTAAATTCCTGTTCATGAACAGGCTCAATCAAACCGAGCCTGCAATACTTTCATTTTGTGGTATTCGGTGGGTTTCAAAGTTCCATTAATCTATTTCACACATATTGTTTTTTGTTTTATTAAAACGTTTTTGTCTTTTGCACTTTTTGTGCCAACTAGATTATTATATAAAATACTTTTATTCGATTTGTTATATTATATTTATATTGAATGACAATGGAATTCTGATGCGTGCACGATCAGCGGGGTAGGCGGCATGGACAGTAATTGAAAATCCATTTCTATTACTGCCTATGAACAGGCTCAATCAAACCGAGCCTGCAATATCTTTTGATTATATGTCGTGTTAGAAGCTTTCATAATTCCTTTCCATCTGTTAAATATTATTTTGTCATTATAATGTTGCTAATTGATCATTGATGACAGGCTTAAAATGCTACCATTGTGATGGCTTTGTGAGCCGCTCTTCGGAATGCAACGTGACTAAAGAATGCCAACTTGGATAGGTACATGCATTGCCTTTATATTTGTTTGAAATCGTGTATATGCAGTCAAATACTTATGACCTATTAAAGACATATTTTCTACATCATGTTTTATTTTTCATCATGATATTGTTTGTGCAGTCATAAGAAATCCCTCCCCATTGTTCGTGCAGTCAAAAGATACCTATCCCCATTGTTCGTGCAGTCATAAGATACCCCTCCCAATTGATAGTGCAGTCATAAGATACCCCTTACCATTGTTCGTCCGCAGTCATGCGTGTGGCACCAGTGCGCCATGGCAACAGGCTTTTCTGCAAGGCTGCAGGCACTCGCCCAAAACAATTGTTTATTACTACTAATTGTTCATGTTGATCTTGATCTACATCTGTCACTCATCAGTGAGTCTGATCAAGATCTACGCAATCTATATTTATACAGATAACCCTCAACATGATCTACGTTACTAATTTCTTAATGTCTAACAGACGGAAAGGGAACTTTGAATGCCATCGAACACAGCAAATACGAAAATATTGCTGGCTCGGTTTGATTGAGCCTGTTCATGGGCAGCAATGGAAATGCATATTACTGCCCACGCCGTCTAGCCCCGGGTTGAGCACAACTCAATATTTACACCAATAAACAGTACAATTTCGATCCATCCCAAACGATGGTGTGCATATGGCGGTGAACATGGAACCGTCATTGCGGTGTTTTCAGATAAATACCATTCTATGTATAGCAGCGTATGGTCCCCAGACAAAAGAATGGGTTTGCCCTAAACGAGAAAACAATGGGCGGAGCTAAACCGAATGGAATAGTGACAGGGGATCAGAGAATATAAAGTTTGCATTTCACAGACAACGCCAAAAGCAAAATTAATAAAGCAGGAAATATATCCTTGGAAATATATCCTGTGAAATATATTCACAGTAGCGCTATTTGTGCAGTGTGGCGGCCGTAAAACGTCTCCCCGTACATTTAGTCAGTACTGTTATCAGTAAATTAACCCGTCACCGATGTCATGCAGTGATTGTTACGTATATCAGGGCTATCCGATCAACGTTTTTTGGCGTTGTCCCGGTTAGCTCAGTTGGTTACGTCGCAGGAATTGCATGGCTAGGCGCTGTCGCCGTGACGGTGCGGGTTCGCTCCCAGCTAGAGACACTATCATTTGAAATTCACAGTAGCGCTATTTGTGCAGTGTGGCGGCCGTAAAACGTCTCCCCGTACATTTAGTCAGTACTGTTATCAGTAAATTAACCCGTTACCGATGTCATGCAGTGATTGTTACGTATATCAGGGCTATCCGATCAACGTTTTTTGGCGTTGTCCCGGTTTGCTCAGTTGGTTGCGTCGCAGGAATTGCATGGCTAGGCGCTGTCGCCGTGACGGTGCGGGTTCGCTCCCAGCTAGAGACACTATCATTTGGGGTGATTAAAATAATATCCAAATCTATATTTGCTGTGGTATTGGCTATAAACTTAATCGAAATATCAAAACGAAAGTAATTTCGGACGTACTATTAACATAGTACATAAATATCGTGCTCATTAACCTTCAAAGGACGTTACTGACTACAGCACAGATTGAATGTACAGCACACTGTTTACAGCCTCCACTAAGGTTGTTTCAAATCAAGAATTTAACAGTGTCAATATACTGCACAGTTGTGAATGTTGTTCAGTATCTACAATAAAAAGGATCTACAAACAACGTTTCTAGAATTATAAGACGAGTAAACCTTTCTATGATCTAATCTCAACTTTCATACCAAATATTTAGGTATTTAGAAAAGCAGTTAAGGAATAATCACCGAAAGCTGTGCACACTTTCTTTTGGAAATGAGTATACTTAGTTTTTCGGTTCTAACACCCTATTGATTAACACTCACTTATTAAAATTTTCGGACAGTCACTTCTCTTTTCGGAAAAATGCAGAATTAATATAACTTAAGGTACATCCATGTAGGAAACATGAATGCACCTTAAGTCATATTAATTTTAATAAATTTCTTTTTTTTCTTGATAAAGTACAAGTCCGAGATTTCAATTTAAGTGTATAAAGTGACATCTTAATTCAAAAATAAAATAATGACACACTGATACATACACTTCTGCTACAATAGCTCTGTATTTCTCTTTCAGAAGCTGTAAAAGTAAAACAACATGTAACGAAAAGCTATAACAATTTAACAATATTTTTTAAATTACAAGACATTTTTCAAAACAAATCGGCTAACTAGTATCCATATGCGACAAGGGTCCGATGTCATAAACTTGAGATCGAATTCCAAGCTCAAAACACAGTTTCCTTTTGAAAGCTTCGAGTGAAATTACCGAGTATTACTGCTTAAATTGCTTCCTTTGTTGTTTTTTTTTCAAATGCAAAATGACGTTTTACCGAAACAACTAGTTAACGACAGAGGACTCCTTTTCATATAAAGTAAGAAACAAAAAGTTGAGTTTTGAGCAGGGAGTTCAAATTCAAGTATTTTAATTTGTGTTTGGGGCTAGGCTTAAATATCATTTTGGATTTAGAGTGTGTATTAAAAAAGATATTAAGTAACATTTTATTTCCACTGAAAGAATAGTTTTATTCTAAAAACTGTTCAGCATTTGACTATCGACCAAGATAAAGTACCAGAAAAGATAATATATAGAAAACAAAGGCCCACTGTGCTCAGAGGCTTTATTGAACCCTTAACTACTTAAGATATAGTAGTTATCAATAAGCTAACAGTGTAGATCCAGATCAGCAGGGAAATCCTTGTCGTCTGATCACGATCTGCAATGTTCGGTTTTCATTATTAGTTTCTTTCGACGTAGTGACTATGAGTTTCTTTTGACGTAGTGACTATTACTTTCTTTTGACGTAGTGACTATTACTTTCTTTTGACGTAGTGACTATTAGTTTCTTTTGACGTAAGGACTATTAATTTCTTTTGACGTAGTGACTATAAGTTTCTTTCGACGTAGTGACTATTAGTTTCTTTAGACTTAGTGACTATTAGTTTCTTTTGACGTAATGACTATTATTTTCTTTTGACGTAGTGACTATTACTTTCATTTGACGTAGTGACGATCATGGCTTAAGGTTATAAAGCTGAGATTGGAAACAAGTCTAAAATCTCAAGCATCTGATTGGCTGAAATGGCGACTGGTCGCCATTTCAGCCAATCAGATGCTTGAGATTTTGTTGAACATGAGAAGACGGTTATATTGTTAAGGCGTTGCTACTTTCGTCATTGCTTTGGCATAGAAAAAAACTTATCAAAATCTCTCAAACGGCACGATGCAGTTCCATCAAACTTCGCATAAACCAATGCTCTAAGTGTAATGATTATTTTAATTACGTAGAGAAAAGTTAGAACAGTAAAAAATAGTTAGACCTAAAATATCCCTAATATTCAATTTGTATTTTTTCACAAAATCGAAGCAATAAAAACAATTCAAATTCAAATGAGTGAAATGATTCTGAAAACTTAATCTAAAGTCCTTGAAAAAAACATTTAATTATGAAGAGAGAAATCAACATTTTATATTTTTGGTGATCCATTTTCGCGACCAAGAAATTAAAGATTAAAAACACTTTTAAACTCACATTGTATACATTTGTTAGACCAAAGGACCATAAATATTGATGCCACTCATCACCTATCAAGACATTTTAATTGATTTTTAGTTTTGTTTCGTTTTGTTGTTGTTGTTTTTTTGAAAAATTGCAAATAGAATTTTAGAGATATTTTAGGTCTAACTATATATCTTTACTGTTATAACTTTTCTTAGTGTATGTAAACATATATTAATAACACTGGTGTGTGCAAAGTTTTAATGAGCTGCATTTCGCCGTTAGAGAGATTTTGAAAGCTTTCTTTTTTGTCTATGGAAAAGCAATGACGAACGGAGTAATGCCTTTACAAAGAAATATTGACTTATAAACCAAGTTTTTTAGGCGATTTGCCATAAAGTAGCAGTGCCGCAAATAACACAATCGCGACACAAATAAAAATCGCTTCCAATCAGAATTTATGTTTATCATTTCTCGCGCAAGCGTGCACGCGTTCTATTCAACTGGAATTAAATTAATGAAATATTAGATGAGCTTAGAAATCAAGTAAGCGTGTATCTTTTAAATGTGCAATAGTGCGATAATAAAAATAAATTGGAAATCATCAGACGGGAAACATTTACTTTTAATCTATTGAAAAACATATCCGTACAATTGACTTAAGAACAGTTGGCATGTAAAAACGTGATGTAAAACACCTCGTTGACTAATGTCAGACATGTTCAGCTAAAGTAAAGAATAGAATGTGCAGTTAATATGGGGTCCGTTCTAATACCCCAAACAACCCCCAAACTACCCCAAACCACCCCAAACTACCCCAAACCACCCCAAACTACCCCAAACCACCCCAAACGAAATCCAATATAAGGTTGTGATAATTAAATAAGTCCATATTAAATAAGGAATTGTGAGCTCAAGTATGAAATCAGTGTTAAACTTGTTGCCTCTGTAGAAAAATAAACATCAAAATTTTAGTAAATGACATGCCTGGCCATAAATAAGTATGACACATAGTGAGTGTGAAATACCGCAAACCACATCTACAGTCTTAAGCCCAAACGACTTGAAATCGACTACATTTACTATTTTAAGTGTTATAATCAGATTACAGGTAAAATGCATGGCTTTTTGGTGAAGTTTAACATCACCGCCCCCCCCCCTCAAAAAAAACAAATATTTTGAATGTGTATTATTAAAAAAAGGTTATAGAGGCAACAAGTTTAACACTGATTTTTATACTAGAGCTCACAAGTCCTTATTTCATTTGGACTTATTTATCACAACCTTATATTGGATTTCGTTTGGGGTGGTTTGGGGTGTGGTTTGGGGTGTGGTTTGGGGTATTTTGGGGTAGTTTGGGGTATTAGAACGAACCCGTTAATATGTCTGTGTGTATTGCAACCAATAGCGTCCATAGTCACCTCGTTGTGTATACGTACTTTGTAATCTCAGCGCGCATTTACTCTCTGACTCTCTTGTCCTTTATATGAACTATGCTTCACCGTGCTTGTAACAAGAATTGCTTAATATACCATTTGTTTTATAAAAACATTGCGACTGATTTATTAACATATAATTGTAATATACACCTAACCAATGTTCTAACTACACCGATCATATATTTTTAATTTCTCAGCAAAGATTCGATATATACACTGCAAACTTGAAATATAATAAGATACATTATTTTCACCTCTTTGTATGAAACACTTTTAAAAATCTCTTCACGCGTTTAGAAACTACTGACATTTAGTCAAGGTACGGATAAAATCAAAAGTCACAAAATTGTCGGTAGTAAGTATATTCTCCGTAAACGAAACGAAAATTCATGTCTAATTGTTTAAATATGGATTTTTAAGTAATTTTGAACAAATCTATGCAATTGTACAATAATGCGATTGTTAAGCTGTTACACAGAAGATTTTTCTGCAGTTTTTGCCTGTTTCAGTATATCCTCTATAAAAAAAGCTACGGTCAATCTTGTGACTTTTGATTAAGCCTTAACCTCTATTAAACGTCTTGGTTTAAGAACAAACGGAGGGATTTCAATGAAAATTTCAGAAATAGAAGTAAAATGTTGCATCTTCTTGCATCTTGTTATGTTTCAAATTTGAAGAATGAACTCCAGTTCTATGCGGAGAAATTAAACAAAAATTGATCGGTGTAGTTAGAACATTGGTTAAGTGTAATTCATAACAATATCTAGTGACTTTTACCCTTTCAGCATTCTCCCTGACAAAAGGTTCCAGAAAGTTGACGCCTCGGTTAAACAGACAAAGCTCGACGCCTTCAGTGTCGTCATAGTCATGCTGATTTATGCAAGCAGCAATCACTGCAAGCTTTTCATCGTGTGTTGCCTTAATTACAAACGAAAGATTGAATGATTATTTATATGTGGCATAATAATTTTTAGTTGTTTTGGCCAAACTAAACAGACTTGAATTTTTTCATGTTGAGCCGCATTAAAGAGAAACATCATATGTACAAACTCGTTGGTGTGAATCAAAAAATGTAATGCTTACTTGTTTAAATATTAAGTTTCTCCCAAACCGGGTCTATGTGTCGTGGGCAGTGATATTTATTTCCATTTTGAAAAATCTAATTTTAAGATCAAACAGTCATTTTGTTCGAGTTGGCTGTCAAAACTCCCATTTAAAAGGGGAATTCAAAAGTATTTTTTTTTCAACTTTTATTACAAACTTAAGCAATTTGAAATCAATCAAACTTGAATTATATTTGTAATATACCTAATGTTGTTTGGTTAAAACGTTATTATACACTCAACCAAAGTTCTAATTGGTCATTAATTGTATATGTTTACAGTGTACGCAAGTGTCGTTTCCTCCCTACGTCACGAGAGGTTGTGGAAAGAACTATTTTGTCTTGAAATCAATTATCTTATGTCTTTTTAATCTTTATTGATTGTTTACCTAAATGAATCCAATACCATTTACTTACACCTCTAGGTCAAAATTAGAACAGTCTTTAATTGAAAGGGAGGTAATTTTAAAATTGGATACTTTGAAAGGAGATTTATTTAAGCAAATGAGCTGTTGATAAATAGGATTTAATGTTTTTCCTACTAATGAGGGGGCCTATTAAAACAAAACAAGAAATTAGGAGCAAATTTCTGTTTGTTTGACCTTTCTATGCAAGAAATGCATATTTAGCAAAATTAAGGATAACTCTCGCCAAACGGTTCCAAAGTCAATTATTACAAGAGTTAAGCTTAAGTTGCAGACTGTTGTTGGCATATAATCATAAATAAAGAGTGAT
>JAZAYU010000561.1:102665-157830 GCA_038501625.1 Corbicula japonica | reverse complement strand
TGGAAACCAGTCGCCATTTCAGCCAATCAGATGCCTGAGATTTGAGACTGGTTTCCAATCTCAGCTTTATAACCTTCAGCCCAGTTCAAAAAAATGATTTTATTTGAATAATAAATAATAGAAGTTTTTATTAATTAAAAGATGTTATATATTCCACACAAATTAAGGGTCACGCAAAACCTATATTATTAGACTATATACAAATCATTATGATATATCCAAAGATTTGAAAAATAATCTCAAACATGTCAGCTGGAACTTATTAATATACTTTTAACGTTAAATTAAATCAGAAAGATGTTGTTCAGACTCTTAATACGTGAACAAATGCAAAGCTGAACTTATGAACCTAGAAGCTCGATCATTGAGAACTTGCCCCTTTGGCGTTGCAATGCTACATGTATTAGCTTCAGAATCTAATGTTTTATATATTTTAGTGTTTTTGCATGCAACATTGTTAAGCTGATGGGTGGGTTGGAGGTTATTTCACCAAGACATCTTGTACTTGTTTGTGGATATGAGAACCTGTTGGGGCAAGTGTGAGGCTGGTGCTACCTAGAACCTGGTTTAATCATCCAGTGTCAATTTGTTTTGCCACCGACCGTTCCAAGGCGATAACCCAAAGCGTTCTCATTTTCGTTAATTGTTTGTGGCGTTCTATTTGAATTTACATACTTGTAACAAACATGCTCTTGTTTCCTCTCTTCTTTTTCGCTGTGTTGGGAGACTGTGTTTTGTGAGTGTGGTGATTCCTGATATACATATTTCACTTTTTATGAAGAATATTATGTTATTATTATAATTTAATCGAACTATTACTGTTGGTAGCTTAAAGTCATATTTATGGTGTAACAATTCTTACCAGCAGCTATAACAATGAACTTGACTTGATGATTTAACTTTACAAATTGACATGGCTTTAATTAAATACTATAATGATAACTTACAGATCCAATCTGAATCTATTCTGCTTTGACTTCAAGGCTTCAAAAATATCCCATCTGTTTCCTGCTCATGTTTGGTTAACAAGAAAACGGAGATGAACATTTTCTTTCCATATTCTTTGAAATAATAGGGACATTTTGACACATTATGATAACCTTTTTCGCATCCGAATCGATTGCTCATCCATAACAGAGAACAACATGATTGTATTCAAGTTTGTTTTCGATCTTATATTTTTTAAATAAATGTTTTTTTTTTTCAGAAAGCATCTTATTAACCTGCAAATTTTAAAGGTAAAAGTGGATTTTGCAGAGAGTTTAATTTTCTGTCGTTTCCATGTTTCTATGAATACCAACAAGACAAACCTATATAATTTTGTATTTTAATAATAATATTATACAGAATTATTGATACATACTTTATTTAAAATAAGATATTAAAAGTATTGTGCAAAAAGACAGTGTTGTGTAAACGTTTTATAACTGCATAGAAACAAAAGTGAACAGATTCATCTTTGTAACCGAAACTTAAAAACAGGAATATACAGACAACAGGTGCATGCAGTACATGTAGAAAAAAATTTTGTTCTAATTTTAATTTTTGTAACACCACTTTGCTTGTTATATTACGTTGCAATTGAAAGTTAAAATCTCATTTATGAAATAAAAATATTCACGTCACCAAATACGACATTGCAATGTTTTATTGATCATATTCAATTGTTTTGTCAATTATTTGAAAATCCAGCAATTTTTTTCAATTATTTTAAAAGCATGTTTTATTACGATTATAAATAATTGTAAGGCTTTATTGTGTTAATACATCTGAATGGTTCTATCAATAAAACATTTAATATATCTTTTATCAAATATATTTGTTTTAATTTCTGCTTCAAATCGAGATAGTACATGCATTGTAAATTCATGAATTTTCACCAAAATAAACACTAGAACAAGAAAGGCCGCACGTGGTGAGTTATGTTATCGAGTTTTTTATGAATATTTTCCTTTACACATCCTTCCACTGAACCATCCTACGATAAGTAAAGAAAGACGGGGCCTCTGCTAGATCTCGAATTTCTCTTCGGTATCTATTCCTGAAAATAAAAAAGAACACTCACACATAATATATATGTTTGTTTTTTTAACTCCAAATTTAAGTATGAAACACTTTATAGACTTGATTAAATTCAAAGATCTGATTGTGTTTACGTACTCTTTTTCCGCATTTGTTTCTCTAAAACAGTATTTGTCTTATAGATTATAGAGTACATGTATAAAAGTGGGAAATGAGCATATCAGGAAAAGCAACTTTCAGAAAAAACTCTGCATCCACAGTCTGCCAAAAGAATGACAGGAAATAAGTTCAACTTGTATACCAATACTGTGCAATATGTTCAACTTACCGTTAACGTAAAAATCGAAAAATTAAGTATAATCTTATTCAAAGGAAAGTGTTTACGTTGTTTTCGGTGAATTTTTTATTACCTTTTTTTGAATTCTGAATTCCTCAAATCGTCGTTTCAAAAACATCCATAGTGTGTTAATTATTTTTTTTTCTCTAAGGATTAATTAGACATGAATTAGAGGTCAGCTTGAAGAACTGCCTTCATCAACATAAAAAAGTAAATAAAGAACAGAAACATACAGAATGAATTCAATATTTTTATTAATAAAGTATTATTACACGCTTTGAAGGTTGTTGACATGTGTCCGCTATCTAATCTTTGATCTAAAACGCTTCCCGCACACGGAGGTACATGACCCCAGAGTATCAATGGTCATGGACTTCTTTCACTGGACACACGTTTTGGTTAGTCTAGTACCCAGGGTTATAAAACTGAGCGTAGAAACTTCATCAATAAATATATATGGTATTGCTTTTACAACTTTGTTTCTCAGATCCCTCGTCAAAATTTCTGTTTAGTTCCACCCACTGTTTTCTCGTTTCGGACAAACCCATTTCTTTTAAATGGGGACCAAACGCAGCTGAACATGGAATGGCATTAATGTTCACCGTTATATGCATTCCATCGTTTGGGTGGATCAAAATTGTACTGTTTATTGGTGTAAAAATTGAGTTGCGCTCAATCCGGGGCTAGGCGCTGTGGGTAGTAATATGCCGTTAAATTTCTGTTCATGAACAGGCTCAATCAAACTGAGCCTGCAATACTTTCATTTTGTGGTATTCGGTGGGTTTCAAAGTTCCATTAGTCTATTTCACACATATTGTTTTTTGTTTTATTAAAACGTTTTTGTCTTTTGCACTTTTTGTGCCAACTAGATTATTATATAAAATACTTTTATTCGATTTGTTATATTATATTTATATTGAATGACAATGGAATTCTGATGCGAGCACGATCAGCGGGGTAGGCGGCATGGACAGTAATTGAAAATCCATTTCTATTACTGCCTATGAACAGGCTCAATCAAACCGAGCCTGCAATATCTTTTGATTATATGTCGTGTTAGAAGCTTTCATAATTCCTTTCCATCTGTTAAATATTATTTTGTCATTATAATGTTGCTAATTGATCATTGATGACAGGCTTAAAATGCTACCATTGTGATGGCTTTGTGAGCCGCTCTTCGGAATGCAACGTGACTAAAGAATGCCAACTTGGAGAGGTACATGCATTGCCTTTATATTTGTTTGAAATCGTGTATATGCAGTCAAATACTTATGACCTATTAAAGACATATTTTCTACATCATGTTTTATTTTTCATCATGATATTGTTTGTGCAGTCATAAGAAACCCCTCCCCATTGTTCGTGCAGTCAAAAGATACCTATCCCCATTGTTCGTGCAGTCATAAGATACCCCTCCCAATTGATAGTGCAGTCATAAGATACCCCTTACCATTGTTCGTGCGCAGTCATGCGTGTGGCACCAGTGCACCATGGCAACAGGCTTTTCTGCAAGGCTGCAGGCACTCGCCCAAAACAATTGTTTATTACTACTAATTGTTCATGTTGATCTTGATCTACATCTGTCGCTCATCAGTGAGTCTGATCAAGATCTACGCAATCTATATTTATACAGATAACCCTTAACATGATCTACGTTACTAATTTCTTAATGTCTAACAGACGGAAAGGGAACTTTGAATGCCATCGAACACAGCAAATACGAAAATATTGCAGGCTCGGTTTGATTGAGCCTGTTCATGGGCAGCAATGGAAATGCATATTACTGCCCACGCCGTCTAGCCCCGGGTTGAGCACAACTCAATATTTACACCAATAAACAGTACAATTTCGATCCATCCCAAACGATGGTGTGCATATGGCGGTGAACATGGAACCGTCATTGCGGTGTTTTCAGATAAATACCATTCTATGTATAGCAGCGTATGGTCCCCAGACAAAAGAATGGGTTTGCCCTAAACGAGAAAACAATGGGCGGAGCTAAACCGAATGGAATAGTGACAGGGGATCAGAGAATATAAAGTTTGCATTTCACAGACAACGCCAAAAGCAAAATTAATAAAGCAGGAAATATATCCTTGGAAATATATCCTGTGAAATATATTCACAGTAGCGCTATTTGTGCAGTGTGGCGGCCGTAAAACGTCTCCCCGTACATTTAGTCAGTACTGTTATCAGTAAATTAACCCGTCACCGATGTCATGCAGTGATTGTTACGTATATCAGGGCTATCCGATCAACGTTTTTTGGCGTTGTCCCGGTTAGCTCAGTTGGTTACGTCGCAGGAATTGCATGGCTAGGCGCTGTCGCCGTGACGGTGCGGGTTCGCTCCCAGCTAGAGACACTATCATTTGAAATTCACAGTAGCGCTATTTGTGCAGTGTGGCGGCCGTAAAACGTCTCCCCGTACATTTAGTCAGTACTGTTATCAGTAAATTAACCCGTTACCGATGTCATGCAGTGATTGTTACGTATATCAGGGCTATCCGATCAACGTTTTTTGGCGTTGTCCCGGTTAGCTCAGTTGGTTGCGTCGCAGGAATTGCATGGCTAGGCGCTGTCGCCGTGACGGTGCGGGTTCGCTCCCAGCTAGAGACACTATCATTTGGGGTGATTAAAATAATATCCAAATCTATATTTGCTGTGGTATTGGCTATAAACTTAATCGAAATATCAAAACGAAAGTAATTTCGGACGTACTATTAACATAGTACATAAATATCGTGCTCATTAACCTTCAAAGGACGTAACTGACTACAGCACAGATTGAATGTACAGCACACTGTTTACAGCCGCCACTAAGGTTGTTTCAAATCAAGAATTTAACAGTGTTAATATACTGCACAGTTGTGAATGTTGTTCAGTATCTACAATAAAAAGGATCTACAAACAACGTTTCTAGAATTATAAGACGAGTAAACCTTTCTATGATCTAATCTCAACTTTCATACCAAATATTTAGGTATTTAGAAAAGCAGTTAAGGAATAATCACCGAAAGCTGTGCACACTTTCTTTTGGAAATGAGTATACTTAGTTTTTCGGTTCTAACACCCTATTGATTAACACTCACTTATTAAAATTTTCGGACAGTCACTTCTCTTTTCGGAAAAATGCAGAATTAATATAACTTAAGGTACATCCATGTAGGAAACATGAATGCACCTTAAGTCATATTAATTTAATAAATTTCTTTTTTCTTCTTGATAAAGTACAAGTCCGAGATTTCAATTTAAGTGTATAAAGTGACATCTTAATTCAAAAATAAAATAATGACACACTGATACATACACTTCTGCCACAATAGCTCTGTATTTCTCTTTCAGAAGCTGTAAAAGTAAAACAACATGTAACGAAAAGCTATAACAATTTAACAACATTTTTTAAATTACAAGACATTTTTCAAAACAAATCGGCTAACTAGTATCCATATGCGACAAGGGTCCGATGTCATAAACTTGAGATCGAATTCCAAGCTCAAAACCAAGTTTCCTTTTGAAAGCTTCGAGTGAAATTACCGAGTATTACTGCTTAAATTGCTTCCTTTGTTGTTGTTTTTTTTTTCAAATGCAAAATGACGTTTTACCGAAACAACTAGTTAACGACAGAGGACTCCTTTTCATATAAAGTAAGAAACAAAAAGTTGAGTTTTGAGCAGGGAGTTCAAATTCAAGTATTTTAATTTGTGTTTGGGGCTAGGCTTAAATATCATTTTGGATTTAGAGTGTGTATTAAAAAAGATATTAAGTAACATTTTATTTCCACTGAAAGAATAGTTTTATTCTAAAAACTGTTCAGCATTTGACTATCGACCAAGATAAAGTACCAGAAAAGCTAATATGTAGATAACAAAGGCCCACTGTGCTCAGAGGCTTTATTGAACCCTTAACTACTTAAGATATAGTAGTTATCAATAAGCTAACAGTGTAGATCCAGATCAGCAGGGATATCCTTGTCGTCTGATCACGATCTGCAATGTTCGGTTTTCATTATTAGTTTCTTTTGACGTAGTGACTATGTGTTTCTTTTGACGTAGTGACTATTACTTTCTTTTGACGTAGTGACTATTACTTTCTTTTGACGTAGTGACTATTAGTTTCTTTTGACGTAAGGACTATTAATTTCTTTTGACGTAGTGACTATAAGTTTCTTTCGACGTAGTGACTATTAGTTTCTTTAGACGTAGTGACTATTAGTTTCTTTTGACGTAATGACTATTATTTTCTTTTGACGTAGTGACTATTACTTTCTTTTGACGTAGTGACGATCATGGCTTAAGGTTATAAAGCTGAGATTGGAAACAAGTCTAAAATCTCAAGCATCTGATTGGCTGAAATGGCGACTGGTCGCCATTTCAGCCAATCAGATGCTTGAGATTTTGTTGAACATGAGAAGACGGTTATATTGTTAAGGCGTTGCTACTTTCGTCATTGCTTTGGCATAGAAAAAAACTTATCAAAATCTCTCAAACGGCACGATGCAGTTCCATCAAACTTCGCATAAACCAATGCTCTAAGTGTAATGATTATTTTAATTACGTAGAGAAAAGTTAGAACAGTAAAAAATAGTTAGACCTAAAATATCCCTAAAATTCAATTTGTATTTTATCACAAAATCGAAGCAATAAAAACAATTCAAATTCAAATGAGTGAAATGATTCTGAAAACTTAATCTAAAGTCCTTGAAAAAACATTTAATTATGAAGAGAGAAATCAACATTTTATATTTTTGGTCATCCATTTTCGCGACCAAGAAATTAAAGATTAAAAACACTTTTAAACTCACATTGTATACATTTGTTAGACCAAAGGACCATAAATATTGATGCCACTCATCACCTATCAAGACATTTTAATTGATTTTTAGTTTTGTTTCGTTTTGTTGTTTGTTGTTGTTTTTTTTTTTGAAAAAATTGCAAATAGAATTTTAGAGATATTTTAGGTCTAACTATATATCTTTACTGTTATAACTTTTCTTAGTGTATGTAAACATATATTAATAACACTGGTGTGTGCAAAGTTTTAATGAGCTGCATTTCGCCGTTAGAGAGATTTTGAAAGCTTTCTTTTTTGTCTATGGAAAGCAATGACGAACGGAGTAATGCCTTTACAAAGAAATATTGACTTATAAACCAAGTTTTTTTAGGCGATTTGCCATAAAGTAGCAGTGCCGCCAATAACACAATCGCGACACAAATAAAAATCGCTTCCAATCAGAATTTATGTTTATCATTTCTCGCGCAAGCGTGCACGCGTTCTATTCATCGAAAAACTGGAATTAAATTAATGATGAGCTTAGAAATCAAGTAAGCGTGTATCTTTTAAATGTGCAATAGTGCGATAATAAAAATAAATTGGAAATCATCAGACGGGAAACATTTACTCTTAATCTATTGAAAAACATATCCGTACAATTGACTTAAGAACAGTTGGCATGTAAAAACGTGATGTAAAACACCTACATTGACTAATGTCAGACATGTTCAGCTAAAGTAAAGAATAGAATGTGCAGTTAATATGGGGTCCGTTCTAATACCCAAAACAACCCCCAAACTACCCCAAACCACCCCAAACTACCCCAAACCACCCCAAACTACCCCAAACCATAAGGTTGTGATAATTAAATAAGTCCATATTAAATAAGGAATTGTGAGCTCAAGTATGAAATCAGTGTTAAACTTGTTGCCTCTGTAGCAAAATAAACATCAAAATTTTAGTAAATGACATGCCTGGCCATAAATAAGTATGACACATAGTGAGTGTGAAATACCGCAAACCACATCTACAGTCTTAAGCCCAAACGACTTGAAATCGACTACATTTACTATTTTAAGTGTTATAATCAGATTACAGGTAAAATGCATGGCTTTTTGGTGAAGTTTAACATCACCCCCCCCCAAAAAAAAATATTTTCAATGTGTATTATTAAAAAAAGGTTATATAGACAACACGTTTAACACTGATTTTTATACTAGAGCTCACAAGTCCTTATTTCATTTGGACTTATTTATCACAACCTTATATTGGATTTCGTTTGGGGTGGTTTAGGGTAGTTTGGGGTGTGGTTTGGGGTGTGGTTTGGGGTGTGGTTTGGGGTATTTTGGGGTAGTTTGGGGTATTAGAACGAACCCGTTAATATGTCTGTGGGTATTGTAACGAATAGCGTCCAAAGTAACCTCGTTGTGTATACGTACTTTGTAATCTCAGCGCGCATTTACTCTCTGACTCTCTTGTCCTTTATATGAACTATGCTTCACCGTGCTTGTAACAAGAATTGCTTAATATACCATTTGTTTTATAAAAACATTGCGACTGATTTATTAACATATAATTGTAATATACACCTAACCAATGTTCTAACTACACCGATCATATATTTTTAATTTCTCAGCAAAGATTCGATATATACACTGCAAACTTGAAATATAATAAGATACATTATTTTCTCCTCTTTGTATGAAACACTTTTTAAAATCTCTTCACGCGTTTAGAAACTACTGACATTTAATCAAGGTACGGATAAAATCAAAAGTCACAAAATTGTCGGTAGTAAGTATATTCTCCGTAAACGAAACGAAAATTCATGTCTCATTGTTTAAATATGGATTTTTAAGTAATTTTGAACAAATCTATGCAATTGTACAATAATGCGATTGTTAAGCTGTTACACAGAAGATTTTTCTGCAGTTTTTGCCTGTTTCAGTATATCCTCTATACAAAAGCTACGGTCAATCTTGTGACTTTTGATTAAGCCTTAACCTCTATTAGACGTCTTGGTTTAAGAACAAACGGAGGGATTTCAATGAAAATTTCAGAAATAGAAGTAAAATGTTGCATCTTCTTGCATCTTGTTATGTTTCAAATTTGAAGAATGAACTCCAGTTCTATGCGGAGAAATTAAACAAAAATTGATCGGTGTAGTTAGAACATTGGTTAAGTGTAATTCATAACAATATCTAGTGACTTTTACCCTTTCAGCATTCTCCCTGACAAAAGGTTCCAGAAAGTTGACGCCTCGGTTAAACAGACAAAGCTCGACGCCTTCAGTGTCGTCGTAGTCATGCTGATTTATGCAAGCAGCAATCACTGCAAGCTTTTCATCGTGTGTTGCCTTAATTACAAACGAAAGATTGAATGATTATTTATATGTGGCATAATAATTTTTAGTTGTTTTGGCCAAACTAAACAGACTTGAATTTTTTCATGTTGAGCCGCATTAAAGAGAAACATCATATGTACAACCTCGTTGGTGTGAATCAAAAAATGTAATGCTTACTTGTTTAAATATTAAGTTTCTCCCAAACCGGGTCTATGTGTCGTGGGCAGTGATATTTATTTCCATTTTGAAAAATCTAATTTTAAGATCAAACAGTCATTTTGTTCGAGTTGGCTGTCAAAACTCCCATTAAAATAATTTAAAAGGGGAATTCAAAAGTATTTTTTTTTTCAACTTTTATTACAAACTTAAGCAATTTGAAATCAATCAAACTTGAATTATATTTGTAATATACCTAATGTTGTTTGGTTAAAACGTTATTATACACTCAACCAAAGTTCTAATTGGTCATTAATTGTATATGTTTACAGTGTACGCAAGTGTCGTTTCCTCCCTACGTCACGAGAGGTTGTGGAAAGAACTATTTTGTCTTGAAATCAATTATCTTATGTCTTTTTAATCTTTATTGATTGTTTACCTAAATGAATCCAATACCATTTACTTACACCTCTAGGTCAAAATTAGAACAGTCTTTAATTGAAAGGGAGGTAATTTTAAAATTGGATACTTTGAAAGGGGATTTATTTAAGCAAATGAGCTGTTGATAAATAGGATTTAATGTTTTTCCTACTAATGAGGGGGCCTATTAAAACAAAACAAGAAATTAGGAGCAAATTTCTGTTTGTTTGACCTTTCTATGCAAGAAATGCATTTTTAGCAAAATTAAGGATAACTCTCGCCAAACGGTTCCAAAGTCAATTATTACAAGAGTTAAGCTTAAGTTGCAGACTGTTGTTGGGATATAATCATAAATAAAGAGTGATTCCAATGTCTTTCTAATAAAAAATACGGACAAAAAGTGACCAATTAGAACTTTGTTTGAGTGTATGTAAACGATTGGTTTTATAATAATAATAATTTAGAATAAATATTAACAATTTTGCCCTGTCTGAGCAACGCTTGAAGAAGTCATTGCCCAAGGTTATAAAACTGAGCATGGAAACCAGTCTCAAATCTCAAGCATCTGATTGGCTGAAATGGCGACCAGTCGCCATTTCAGCAAATCAGATGCTTGAGATTTGAGACTGGTTTCCAATCTCAGCTTTATAACCTTCAGGCCATATATGCAAGGAAGTACATAATGACATTGTCTATACTAGAAATCGAACTCGTACCGTACCGTGACAGCGCCTTTAAATGCAAATCCGATTGCGCTTCCGACTGAGCATTACCGGGACAGCCCCGAAAAATGTTTCCCTCATACATGAACTCCGATAAACGATTTCATCATAACATGACATCAATAACCAATTATTTACTGATAACAGTACTGACTAAATATACGGGGAGACTTTTAACGTCTGCCACAGAACAAAAGTAGCGCAACAGTGAATAAGTTATTTATTTGAGAAAAAGGAAACTTATTACAGATCTAAACTAAGAAGGAACAGATAAGATTTATTTGCATTACCCTTTTGTCAAGTTTCATTGGAGCTTCATCTTGAAGATTCGCTTCTTGATCGGCAGTTTCTTAAGAAAAGATATAAACTTGATTAAATAATAAAAGAACGAAACTGAAAAATAGCATCAGAAAAAACTATTAGTTGTTTATTATATTTCATTCTAGAAAATCAAAGAGACACAAATTTTCCAATTGAAATTGTCATTTTGGTATTTGGTCAAAGTCACTTTGTTTATTGTAAGTCAGGTTTTTAAACAAACCAAATACACATTGAATGTTATCGACAAAAAAACTTCCAAAAACACTACGAATATTCATTATTTGCATCTTATGAAGAAAGTTTAAATGAAATTCTATAAAGATTATCTCGTAGTTTTTTTAAAGAATGTCTTACTTCATATTTATTATTTCCTAACAATTTATTATTTATTATTGTGGTTTTCACTAAATTTTATTGTTAAGGCAAATTTGTAAATCTGAGCCAAAGATCATAAAAATACAAATAAAAAGTATCTGATTAATTAAGATATAATTTGATGTATTATGAAAAGTTACACACCTTAAAAACAGATGCTTGAGATTTAAGCCAGGCATCGACTTTCAGTGTTATGGTCCCAAGGTAATAAAACTGCGAATATGGAAACCAGTCTCAAATCTTACGCATCTGATTGACTGAAATGGCGACCGACCAGTCGCCATTTCAGCCAATCAGATGCTTGAGATTTGAGACTGGTTTCCAATCTCAGTTTTATAACCTTCAGCCACGATCTTCGACCCAATGCCAGCGAATAAAGAGAAACGAGAAACTACAAGTACATTTATTTAATTCAAATAGTGACTCTGAATGTAAACATCAGAAAATATTTTCTGTTTTATTATCATTTAATGTCAGCTTAAAATTATTTAGTCTTAGAACTACAAAAATGTATTGAAAACTAATATAAGAAATATACAATACCTCTGTTTGGCGACGAGTCCACTGCATAAAATAAAATCACAACAAAGACACAGACAGCCTTCATTTTTGCAAGATTTTGCCTCAAAAACGGTAAAAACCGCTTTTTCTCTTGTAGATTACGTTTAGTTGGCTACGTTCAGTCGCTGTTTGTAACATGAAGATTATTATTTATAAGTTGTCATGCACCAGTACTCGTACACCAGATAACCAAAACGTTTTTCACCTGAAAACACACATGCAAGCATTCGTGACATTTATCGATAATATAGAACTTATGAGTGAAAAAGGGTTAAAGAGCCAAAGGCCAAAAGCAGAGCGCGTACTTTTCCACTATGAGCCAAAAAGTACAGATAAAAAGATAGCCTAAGTTTCAAATTTGGTCAAACTAAGAAAGTACGACCGCCTTCAATGGACACAATAAATAGAACCTTGTAAGTACATCGTGTGTGTGGGCATTGGAATGATGTAATTTGGTTTGAATATAAACTTAACCAGACGAACCTATTTATGACAATTTCCATGTTAAATACAAATAAATCTGATAGATCTTTCAGAGATTGATTTTGAACATATGTATTGTTTAAACTAATTAATTAAGAAACCAGTACAAAAATATTCACGAAATCATATAAAAAGAACTACTTTAAGATAGTTGTTAGTGTAAGCAAAACATTAATTAATTATTCGCTCACATTCAAAATTAACTCGACAAAACAACAATTGTGATATGAATTAACAATACAATAATAAGCAAGTTGAAAGGGGCAAAAATAATTGTCGTGCTAAAATGAATTTAAATATATAAAAATATGTTTTTTAAACGAAACAAAGCAATGCTTTTATATATTTGAAAAATATGCATTTTCTTTAAAAGTGTATTTCAATTGTCTTATCATACCTAAATATGCGTCCATTGTGTTTTAGTCTTAGAAATATTTTAAAGAAAGTACAATTACATCGTGGGAACATGACCTGTTAAAAATTATATAGAAATAATAGCGAATATTATCTTTTTTAAGTTGATTAATTTTTTATTTAAATACTTTTATTAACATATTTAATATATAAAAAATTGTACTTTTCATCATGGATCGGTAACCTTAGGCATTCTGAAAGCTGATAGAATAAGATAAAATATATTATGTCTATTTAGGAAAATTTAATCTGTATATCAAATTAGTTACTGGAGGATAAAGAAGTACTTGTAGTATAGGCCGATTTTAGGCATTGAACCAGTGAATGTACGTTTGTATTTATAGATTTCTGGGCTGAAGGTTATAAAGCTGAGATTTGAGACTGGTTTCCATGCTCAGTTTTATAACCTTGGGCACTGGAATACTCCAGCTATTATGGATGTCACTTTTTAAGTTGTAGCTCATGATGTTAAATGTTAAACAAAACTGATCTATTGGCTTCATGGCCGTGAAAGTAACGTTTTTGGTTTCCAAACAAAGGTTATAAAAGGGGTGTGGGTTCGAATTCCATAACGGGTTGATGTTTTTGCCTCTGCTGTTTAATGCAATTTGAAATACATACAAACAAGAAGAAATGGAACAATATGCCTTTAAAGTCCTTAAAGTTTATATTAAAGTTTTAATCAAACTAGTTATTTAAGGTTTACCCATTAATGCTAGGATGTCGGGATTGAAGCTAACTCGAACAATTGATTCATAAGATGCCAACGATGATGTGCAAGATGTATTTCAATTGTGTGAACAGGGGTGACGGGAAGCTGCCGCACAAAAATGCATCGTTATAAAAATAGAATGAACATGAAAACGAAGTTCAAATATCATATGAATGGAAAGAAACAAATAAAAATTACGTTCGTAGCATTCTAACTCGCAATCTTTTGCATCGGAGCCCGGCATCCTGAGCACCTACTTCCAGTCCAAAAATCTTCTGTTTTGAAAAAAAGATTGCTTCAACAAGGTACATATTAGTGCAATCACTTTAAGGTAAATAACTGAAAGGTCACTGAAAGCGGGTTGACGTACTACACATTCAGGATTTTAACAATTGACTTGTCCGAAAGGTCACAGTTCACGGGTTTAAATCGGAATTTATCAGTTTATCATTACAATGATTTTTAAAAGGACTTTAGAGTATTAGACAGCAAATCCTTCTTATGTTGAATTTTTAATATTGTTAAAACATACACACACACAGCTTAATAAGAAAATAAACATCAAACTGTTAATGAAAATGCAAGATTACCATGATCATAATTATAATCCGGAGCAGGATACTTGTCCGACAAAAACTATCTACTCGTATGAAATTAATTTTTTACGTGTGTTTCAATGCCTTCTCCCTTTTTTGTTCAGTCAACGACACTTTCTGGTTTATCATCTAAGACGTAGAGAGAGGCCTAACACAAACTCTAACAGTTTTCTTATCAACTAACTGTTAAAAGGCAGTTGCAGCTTCAACACGGTGACCAACAGCATAAACTGCAATTTAATTACAAACGGAAATGAACTGATCTCAGTACTTGTTTTTAAAAATTAATTGCCAAACATGTTATCAGAAATTTCGTGTGTGAGATTGTTTAAGTCCTTCAACTTGTACTTTCATATGAAAAAATATACATTTGTTAAACCAAACACTGGGTCACATTTACTTTTCTAATAATGTCACTTAAGTACAAGCTGAAGGCGAAATGTGTGTGTTTACGTGACAGCAGTCACCCAGCACAATAATGCAGTGTCCAAGGTTATAAAGCTGAGATTTGAGACTGGTTTCCATGCTCAGTTTTATATCCTTGGGTACAGGTTGTCGTTAGTAGAGACTGTACCGAAAAGTATCTTTAAGTTAATAGTAAAGTAAATATGAATCACGGGCAAAGAAAGCAAACCGAATAATAAAGAGTAATTGTCTTTTTCTTCAGTTTTTCTTGTTTGCATCTATTTGATGTAAACATTAGTTGTTGTTATGTGTTGATCATTGAAATTGATTGATACACTCCTGATTGCCGGAGCATATAAACACATCCTTTGGCAAACATTTAAACAAATATTATCATTCAATCACAAAAATAAAACAATAACAACAACAACATTTAACATTAACAAACAAGAACTGATTGAGGTTGTTCAATGTATTTTAAATGATGCAAATCAACCATATTTAATGTACCTTAAAAACACAAATTTTAAGTACAGGGTACACTTTTGATCGGTTTCTACTGAAATGGTGTCATTGAAATAATTGCTTTCATCAAAGAAATCAACCAATCGAAACAAAACCGGGTAACACGTTTACCAATATATCCAAATAAGGTAAAAAGACAGTTTTATAATATCATATATATGGGACAGAATGTCACAAAATAAAGAAAACACGTGTTGACCTATATTATTAAGTTAAAGTACAAGCAAATTAAAAAAAAACAGGGCCCCTGGAAAAGTATTTTCTTATATCAAATCTTAAGATGCTTGAGATTTGAGTCTGGTTTCCATGCTCAGTTTTATAACCTTGGGCACAGCAACATCACGATCATAATCACATGGCTAAAATACCTTCTTGATTCATACACACCAATAAAATGAAAAATAAAAATTCAATTGTAAGGACGAAACAGATTTGTAAATGAATTTAATTGAATATTAGCAAACCCATATATTTAATATGAATCAATTTATTCCGTACACACCCAATAGGTACGTTTATAGGCAAAACACTGCACTAACGTACTTAACAAAGTACACCGACAAGATGGTGACATTCCCATTTTGCTAGTGCATATAAGTCAATTCGCATCTGCGTCATTCATCTGGAATTATACTGCACTTTATGTTTAAACGTACAAAACCTATGTTTTGCACGTTTGTTTAAATACAATTATATGGATATTTTTGCTCGTTACAAAACAACAAATAATTACAGTAGTGTTCAGTGTAAACTGATCCACTTTATCAAGAAAACAAAACCTAACGAACGCCTTAATACATAAGCAAACGATTAAGAAAATTTTTATCTAAATTTTTCCATTAAACGTTTTTCGTTACTAAATAAGTGATGATGATATATGATTTTGATTTTAATATATTAAATATTTCACTGTTATAATAGGAGCTCCCAGAGGCAACATCCTACGGGGTTTGTATTTCACAGTTTGTGTGGTATTCTAGAGCTTTGTTACGTCCTGTGAAGGTCGTTGTGCACGATACTGAATATTTACTATATAAATAGTACTTCTAAAATTTCTTTTATTTTTATATTTCGCCCAGTTTAAGTTTAAAAATTCAATACCCCAGCCAACATAGGTTTGGATATTGTTCCAAAGGGATTTCAGTAAAAGAAATGCGCAGTGTAAAATTGTTTTTATGTTTAATATTAAAAGATTCTTCAAAAATTAAACTATTTCATTCATATAAATAAATAATAATCATTTACTACATAATTTTATGTAGAAAACTACAGTGTAACATAAGACATCATAATTAAACCTAACAAGTGTATTTTGTCGTTGAGAAGAGTTATATATATGATATGTATTTTTATATGTTCATGAACGCTTGGATTAAATCGCAAATAAATAATCAAATGATAGCCGCTCAAACTTAAAGACGCGGATGAATAGTTAGTGAATATTGAAAGAGTTAAAGTACAGGTTAGTATATTTTATTTGGCTTGTTAAAGCAAGCGAATCGCATGAAGTTCGCCGTATACAATTTATATCCATGTATTAGTGGTATAATATCCACCAATACGTTTACTTGTATTTCTTCATCCAATATGATTTGATTCTCGAACACATATTGCGATGCCGTCAGATATGAAGAATAAAAAGTTGGTGCAACGATTTCTGGAATTAAGTGTTCAGGCGAAGAAAAAGGGACTATCATCAAGCCTGATTCGGAAAGTTCTGATTTCACCATTACCGTTGCCGTGTGGTAAAGAAACGAAGGGAAGACAAAACCAACACCGCCGATTTGAGCAAAAGACACTTTTAATTTCAGCACTATTGCTGGGAACTTTCCTGGCATTATTGGTCTACAAATACTATGCATCAGCAGAGGAGTATGTTACAAAGATTCAGAAAGAAAAGTGCGCAGTCGACCATAACGACTACACCCGAGAAATGCTTAGACCAGTGATGAAATGTGATTTTTGTCGCAATTTAATCAACGTTACAGTGGAAGAAAACATAACTGCGAGTCAATTTCTTAACAAGTATGCCTACAGCAAAGTACCAGCTCTGATCAAAGGGGAGACCAAAAACTGGACTGCCGTTGATAAGTTCGATTTTTATTTGTTAAAAGATATTTTCTTGAAAACTGAGGGAGCACTACGAGCCGTTTTGTACCAATGCCAGTTCCATCCCTATAAAACTGAATTTAAAAGTATAGAAGAAACTTTCAATATGACGGACGAAAGAGCCTCTGGGAAGGACACAAACAATCCTTGGTACATCGGATGGTCAGTTCATTTTCTGTTTATTTTTATTTTCTGGTTGCTTTGTCACTTTGCATTTCTTTTAATCTTACTTTTTTAAATTGAATCAGAAAGCAGCAAAATGTACGTTAATATAGGTAATATACTTTTAATAGTATTACACGCTGAATGATTCTATCCGATTAAACACTTGAACTGATGTAAAAATGAACTTTTAAAGGGACATTTCAAATATTTTGAATCTAAAGTAATTTTTAGTCTGCATTGTATTTATTACACTGACTTTTTGGAAGGGCAACCTGTAAAACATAAATGCAAATTCGCACGATACTTTCTTACTGCTTGGTCTAAATTAGCGTTTAAGACAGTGTGCTTGCTTTAATCCTTTTGAAAAAAACATCACTGAAGTTTGGGTAAATTGGTTTATCACCTTTAAAACTAAAATGATATGTGTATAATATCTTAAGTAATAGCACGATTTATCAATCTATTATTTTCAGGAGTAACTGTCACGCCGGCTTAAGGACTGCACTTCGAAAATACTATCAGCGGCCTTCATTTCTTCCATCAGAAATTGAAACCAGTATCGTTGATTGGGTGTTTATGGGGACTCCAGGCCAAGGAGCAGCTACACATGTATAATAAGTATTTCTGTATCCGAGAACACTATCTGATTAGAACTTACACTTTGTCTTCAATTTCACCAAACAACAGCAACAGCATCAACAAGAACAACTTATATTTGAAATGATTTCTACAAATATGACTGCGTTTGCGATTGAAATAATATTGAAGAAAATGCAAATTTCAGGCTCGTTTTGACTGAGACTAAGTATGTGCACTTACGAAAGGCTTGTATTTGCCAACTCCGCATATCCCCAAATTAAGCAAAACTCAACGATCAGCATAGTAAACAATACCCTTTTTTATTCATCCGAAAAGTATGTCCTTCTTACCATTCTGTACATCATAATTATTATAATGTAGCGCATAGTGTAATTAAATGAATAAATACTTATTTCGAACTTAAGTACGACGTTTTACAACATATCACAACGATAAAATTTGGTACGTAGGTGCTTTGAATGCAGCAACACATCGTGTTAACCAAGGTTTTAACTCAACAGAAAATAATAAGCAGCGGGATGCGTTATGTTCACATTTTGTCACTCACTTTTGCTACGTTGTCGCTGCATCGTTCAACGTTTTACCATGCATTTGTTACGCTATGTTACGCCGAGTTGTAGTACGCTGTTCGGGGAATCATCTAAGTTCTATTGTTTTAATTTCGAGTTCACGATTGCGTTGGTATATGGTTAACTCGTTTACTTCTGTTTCCTTAACATTGCTAAACGAAATATATCGGTCAAACGGGTTAAGCACACATAATTTGTTTCATATCAAGGTAAACGCAACAGCGTGGTATATTTAAGAATATGTTTCAAAGGTGTTTGAATTCTAAATACGATGATGTTGTTTTGCGTTTGAGGAGTTTGTTTTTGATGCAATGTTGAAAACTGAGTAAGAATTCGTATAAATTTCTAACAAAGAACATTCACATATTGCAGGTCGACTACATACATAAGCCATCATGGCAAGCTCAGGTATCGGGCAGGAAGACGTGGACCCTGACTCCACCCCCAGAATGTGAATCGGAGTGCAAGGTTCTACACGTTACAGTTGACAAAGGAGATATACGTATGTACAAATTACGGATCCGATATATAAGTAATTGCCACATTCAGAACACACAGCCTCCCCACACAGCCAGGAAGAAGAGAAAGAGAGAGCATGGTTATTAGAATGATCAGTTTCAAAACAGACACCATAAACACTTAACAAAAATGAGATCCCCGAGGGTTAAAAGATATAGTGATAAAAAAGAGAATGTTCAATATGATATCGTCCGTTGAAAGCCAGAAGGGCTTATCAGCAATTGAACAAAGAAAGCTGATGACCCGGTCTGGCTTTTAATAGACGATATTCTTGTTTTGACCTTAACGCTTCGGGAAACACTGTAACTGGTGAATTTGGGGTAAAGTTACATGTTTAAAAGGTGATTTGGCAAAGTTCTGGGTGGAATATTTAAATTTCTCAGATGTGGGTTATTTTACGTGTACTAATACGTTAAATCAAAAAATGAACAAGAGCGAACTTCGCCGAAATGTTTTGACTTATCAGTACATTTTGGACCTGTTATGAAAGAATTATAATGTGTTCGTAAAGCTATTTTAACAACTCCGGCTTTAAATATTTTAAATCGTACGTTTTTACGTGAGACAGTACTATTAGTGTATTTATCTAATTTACTTTGAATACAGTTCAAATTATAAATTTTGATATTTGAAAACACTAGATATTTTCATCCTGATACGTGACGAAGAAATTTTATCATAAATCATGTAATATTTAGTTTTTTTTTTCAATTGTGCTGATGGTAAGAGACAGAAAAATATATATGGGATATTATTACAGTATGCATTCTGTAGGCTCGTATTTTTTTGAGTTGCGAATGTAAACAATATCGCGCGAGACCGAAAGTCGAGCGTGATGTGGTTACATACGCAACGAGAAATAGTACGAACCTACAGAATGCTGACTGCCATAGTGTTCCTTCTATTATATACCCTTCTCGCTCAAAACAAATTTAAATAAAATAAACAACACAAGTTTATTCAAAAACGTTGTTTACATGATAGCAGAAATAAAAAATAGTAACGCGGTAGTAAATTTATGAATGGCGTAGACAATTTATGAATGGCGTAAAAATACCATAACGTTTTGTAAAACTGCGACGGACAATTCCTATTTTGGAGTTCGGTATGTGCCGGAAAATTACGACAATTTATTGTGACGTAGTATATGACGTCACATAGAACACGGGAAGCTGCAAGAATAAAGAATTGGAAATGCACATTGTTTGGTATGGAATTTCTAATCTGACGAGTTGTATCAATTTTGCGGGTTAACGATGCATTATGCTAAAATCATTCATGGGTATATAATAAAATTTTATATTATTCTAGCTCTTATATTTTATTTCCGGGCCCATGTTTCACACGGCTTGTGAGGTTAATAGCGGCCCGACAAGTAAAGTATTATTGTATGTATTTAGTAAAAAACAATGTTATTTTTCGACTGAGAAAAAAGGGTTTTCATCAATAACCTTTTAGCTCTATTTATCTTCAATAACTATGGCTATCTGACGATATCTTTAGTAACTATTCTACATTGTATAGCCAAAAATATCGAATAACTTGTAAAACCGTTTTCCATACACAATACAGTTTTGAATTTACTAATCAGTCAGAATTGTTATTTGTTCTTACATGTATTTCATGAGAAAAACTTGAATATACAACAACTTAATCTCAATTATTTTGCTATATTTGTATTTTTCAGTTGCTGTGGACACAAACGTGTGGTTCCATTCTACTTATGTTGAACCTGGAGAGATCAGTATAGCAGTTGGGTCTGAATATGATTGAACATCCTGTACTTTGTTGTTTAAAGCTTTATCCGCCGGTTATACTTACTAAGGAATAACTTTAGAATAAGTAATTCTTACAAACAAAATCATATTTCTTTAGATCTCTTTTATGCATTTTTACACAAGATAACTAGTTACTGATGATCAGTCGCCATTTCAGCCAATCAGATGCTTGAGATTTGAGACTGGTTTCCATGCTCAGTTTTATAACCTTGGGCACAATTGAAAGTGATTGTGCAAAAATGACATTTAAATATTGTATAATATTTATCAAACAGTTGTAAAACATACAGTTATTTAGGCACTTATACATGTTCTTACGACAATATTGAAAGATAACGATCATATTTAATCATTAACTTGATAGCACCTTCACACAAAATACTACTTGCAAAAGTAAAGCACGGGTCAAAAGTGAAAGTATATACATTTTTAATGCTTAATCCAGCTGTTATCATTCTAATACTTTTTCAGTCATTATTGACTTTGTAATTCCTGGCAAAAACACGCCCATGTACCCAAACCCTTCTTAACAGTTAAAACACAATGGAAATGTGTGTAAAAGCAACACAAATGTTTGTAACGTGTGTTCAACAGTGAAAACTTGAATAAATAAAGTTACGTCCATGTTGTCAACAGGTAAGTTACATACAGAGATTGCCTTGTTTGTCCTCACGTCAGTTCGTCTAAATGTCCTTTCGTCCATCTTTCAACTGTCCATCCGAACGACACATACATGTAGTTGTTTTTTCGGCGTTAGCTGTCTAAGCTCACTTTTGACCTAATTTATTAGCCAATGAAGTGTTGTAAATAATACTCGTGTTATATTATTATGCAGGGGGAAAATTAAATAAACTATTTCGATTGGTAGCTATTTCCACCGGAGAGGCATCTAGCAGGGTGAAGAGGTATCTAGTGGGATTTTTAAACAATTAGTTAATAACTGTTTGAAACGAGTATTGCTGTGACGTTTAGATCTTTTCTATTCTCTTGTGTTGAAAGATGTTGAAATGGGGCACACTACAGTACTCGTCATTGGCTAGGATTTTGTTGTCAACAACAATACAGTCACTCTTTTATATCAACCTATTCAAAATGAAAGTGAAAGTAAGTGGAAATGGCTTAAAGAAAACGATGTTACACTTTCACTGTAAAGCTGAAAATTTAAGTAATAAAATCTGCGAGCTTGAATTATTGCAATATTTGTGAGTATTTAGTTATTGGAAATTTGTCCCAGCTTTTTCAGTAATTGAAATGTTTACCCGTCTCTTAAATCGGTAAGCTGTATATAATATGCTACGCGATATAAACAATGAGTTCGCTATCTAAGTCTTGAAGTGTTCACTAAATATATTTTATTCTTTCAGCAGTTGATATATCATATGATACATTATGTTTTAAGAATAAACACAACCAATGCTTTTTACAATACGTTTGTTATATAAAACTCATTCTTTATCGCGACTGAGGATTTTACAATGGGCTTACTTGTCTTAAATCTGGCAACTACGTGTAATATGTTACGCGAACAAACTGCGAGTCCGATATTAAGTCATCATTGTGTGAGGGATTCACAATGAAATTATTTAATTTACACATAAATCAAGATGAAGTAAATAATACCAGCTAAAAACTGCATCATTACATATACAATCTACGCAGTTTATCTTCTTTAAAGATATTTCTTGTTTACATGTAAAAATCGCATGATACATAACAAACATCGCGCTTTCTTAATTCGAAAAACCGGTGTATCGTTTCTAAAAACCATGATCCTACAACAAAAGTAAATGTCATCAGTAGGGTTTAAAGGTCAAATATTGTGAAAACCGCAAGTATTGTCTGGAGCATATCTTTACGGCCGATTAAAATATCTTAGACACACTTCGCAAAACATATGAGAAGAAATGTCGCGAATAAAAACTATAGCGTTAAAATTGAAAACAAAATTCAAGGCCAAATGGCTCACCTAGGCTAAAAAATCATTTTCATTGGAAATAAATAGAGCAAGGTAAACTTTTATTTTCTAGTTAACATTTAATGTTATCATTAACATGTAGAGTTAAAGAGTACATTTTCAGAAAAACATTTTCGTTCAAGATATTTTTGTCATGGTAAAAACATTCCGTATTTCGCACTTTCAATGTGATATAACAGCTTTGACTGTAATTAACTTTCAGCGTGTCGTCTAATAGACTTAGAAATAATAATTATATTATAAAAAAATTCCTGCTGAGACGGTCTATGTTCACGTTGCACATGTGTTACAGATAAAGATATTATTTTATTTATAGGTAACCCGTGAAAAATACGTTTTACTCATGTTTTTTTCTGTCTATAGGAAAATATTTGCAACAGCCGGTATGTTTTACTAAGATTAATTAAATTCCTAGTAACAGATACCAAAACAACAAATTTGACACGTAGAATCTGTTTTCATTATATTATATCTGATTGGTTCTCCTAAAGCCAGATGAATACAATCTTGGATTTAATAACTACTTTACTACTTGATATATGATATTTAAAAAAGGTTTGCTGAAACTAAGCAAATACCAGTCCTCTCAACCGTGACTGAAGGTTATAAACCTGAGATTTGAAACCAGTCTCAAATCTCAAGCATCTGATTGGCTGAAATGGCGACTGGTGCAAAAGCACACAAAAACATAAGAAG
The DNA here is from genome assembly GCA_038501625.1 of Corbicula japonica. Classification (NCBI taxonomy): domain Eukaryota; kingdom Metazoa; phylum Mollusca; class Bivalvia; order Venerida; family Cyrenidae; genus Corbicula; species Corbicula japonica. Next base: position 134,256 of record JAZAYU010000561.1, on the reverse strand, counting down.
CTGATAGCATTGTAAACCAAAAGGGCGGATACTCCCTGATCTAAATTACCGAGACCAGAGCCCCGGGAGTCAAATCAGCAAGAAATGATGACAGGGATAAAATAAACAAATAAAGTTTTTATGTTCTTTTACAAGATTTCTCCATAAACCTTCATAAACTATTGAACCCCTGCCACCGATGTGCAACCAAAGAGAGAAGCACAATGATCAACTGTAGATAGATGAGCGTTAAGAATGCTATAATATTTGACGATTTAAATAATATACTATCTGAAGAATAACACTTCATCTAAGTCGGTCTTAGAAAGATGGATGTTTGTAAAATAGATATGTGTCTTAAAACTACTAAAACATTAAATGTCGTTCAAACAATAATCAATTAGCCATTGTTAGTGGTACATGTATACCGTTTGTTGAATTGCATTGTTGTGTTGTATTGTATTGCATTACATTGCATTGCATTGCATTGCATTGCATTGCATTGTATTGTATTGTATTGTATTGTATTGTATTGTATTGTATTGTATTGTATTGTATTGTGTGTGTGTTGTGTTGTGTTGTGTTGTGTTGTGTTGTGTTGTGTTGTGTTGTATTGTATTGTATTGTATTGTATTGTATTGTATTGTATTGTATTACACTGTTCTTTTTTATAAACATCTTCATAAACATGTATACTCAGCACTAACCTTTTCTGGTAGATAAAAAATTCCAGTCCAACCACAAACACAAATACTATACTAAGAGGTCCTAATATTAATCCCACGACCGAAAATCTTAATTGCGATAATTCATTGCCTTGATCTACATGTATAAGTCCTTAACCACTGTAAAAAGAATGAGGTATGACATAAGGAATATTGTAAAAGATGTGAAAAAGCATATCAGGAATGGACATATCCAGCAGTCATCCTTCACACACAGCCAAAATGTAGAGTTATAAGCATTATTATGCAAGGATCAGTTTCCAAATAGACCCCACAAACAATTAGCGAAAGAAAGAAGCCGATGGGTTACCGCCTTGGGACGTTCAGTGTGAGCTTGGTGCACCTTAGAACCTGGTTTAAACCCCCACTGGCAAATTGTTTTGCCACTGACCGTTCCAAGGGTTCTCTTTTTTTGTTAATTGTTTGTGGTGTCTTATATGAAATTGATATTCTCACACATGCTATATTTTCCTCTCTTCTTTTTTCGGTGCGTGTGGAGGCTGTGTTGCCATTGCTAATAATTTTGTTCTAACTTGTAACGATCTTGAAGCAAGAATATACGTCTTGATCACTCAATGAAGCCTAACCTAAACTCGTGTATTGTGAATAGAAAGAACATTTAAATGTTTAGAAACAAATATTGTCATGACTGACGACAAAATTATTAGTTAAAATGCCAATAAAGTAAAAGATTTAATTATTTATAACATTTATAAGAAACGAATGGCCTCATGGTTGTCGAAAACTTTCGATTATTGGTTTTAAGTAACATTGAATTTACAAAATACCTTGTACGCAGTAACTGCGTTAGGATTTGAAAAAAATTAATAATTAGTCATATATGTTTGTTCAAATAAAAAAAAATCAGAATTTTAGAATCGCATTTATATATTTCACTTCTTCATTGTTTATCAACAACATACATGTTTTGTCAATTAATACGCTATTTTTTGTTGACTACAAGGTTTGGATATGTTGTTATTATTGTATAGCTCAGCATTTCAACTTTTATTTGAAAACAAATCATTCCGATAGTATCCAGTATGATCCACTAGTAAAATAGCTAATTTTTCAAAGGGTGCACACTCGAATTAAATGCTATACTGTACATGGGCAATAATACGAATTGCATATTACAAACGACAATGATATTCTTAATCATGGGTTTTGTCACGTTTTAATGAATACACTAGGAAATGTTGGTATTAAACACGTGCAGGCAGATAGTTAAATGCATGTTAGACTCTTCTCCAAGGGGCGATGTGTCATAATAACACACACTGAATGTTGTTTATGAATTAGAACTGTATTTGCAAGTGTAAGGCTGTTTCACTCTAGAACCTGGTTTAAATCCCCAGTGGCAATTTGCTTTGCCACTGACCGTTTTAAGGCGGTAACCCCAATGGTTTTCTTTTTCGTTTAATTGTTTGTTGCGTCTTATTTGAATTGGCATAATTATAACAAACTTTCTCTCTCGTCCCCTTTTCTTTTTCCCTGCGTTGGGATGCTGTGTTTTGTGAGTGTTGCGATTCCTGATATGTATATTTCACTTGTTTCTATAATTTGGTATCATATTGGCAGCTATGGTAACCAGATTCCGGGTTGTCAAGTCAACACACATTATTTCCCAGACCGTTATTCTTAACATAGAAAGTATTTCCTTCGGGGTGATTGAACTATTTCCAAAATTATATTGGCTGGGAAATTGAAACCACCCATCTCAAAACTGGCCGAAATATTTAAACAAAAGTAATTTAAGAATTACTATAAACAAAGTACATAAGTATCGTGCTCAACGACCTTCGAAGGACGTAATTGATAACAGCACTGATTTAATGTACAGGAAGACTTTTTACAGCCGCAACACGGCACAAACAACGCTACTGTGATATTGAAATAGATCAAAAGGGAACTTTGATAGCCATCGAACACGACAAATATGAACATACTGCAGGCTCGGTTTGATTGAGCCTGTTCATGGACAGTAATGGTAATGCATATTACTGCCCACGCCGCCTAGCCCCAGGTTGAGCGCAATTCAATATTTACACCAATAAACAGTACAATTTTGACCATCCCAAACGATGGTGTGCATATTGGGGTGGACATGGAACATTCAAAGCGGTATTTTCAGATTAATACCATTCCATGTTCAGCGGCGTATGGTACCCAGATACAAGATAGGTTTGCCCTAAACGAGAAAATGTGCGGAACTAAACAGAATAGAGTTTTGACAGGGGATCTTAGAATATAAATCCTGCATATCACAGACAACGCCAAAAGCAGGAAGCACATCCCTGGTTTGAGCGTACATCATCTGAACACGTATCCAAATGTTGATTTAAAATTTAGAAAACTTTTCTTTAAATATATGGTTTATTTTTAAAGTGGTTTTACAGCATTGGATATATTTCAGTTACGCTAAAGGTTATACTACCTGCAATTTAATTTTTGCCTATGTCGTTTTAAAATACCTTCCGATAACGAGGTAAGCAAGATATGCCCCATATTTAAACTGTAGACTTAGAACTTTTCCTGATTGTTAAAATCTGCGTGAAATGTACAAATTGTAAACAGTGTTACAGTAACTCGTTTTGATATATAAATAAGTATTAAATTTTTAAACAAACTATTTCTTTTGAGTATGATAACTGTGATGTATTGTAGTTATTAAGGAGAGTTTTGGATGCTCATTCGAAATAAAGTTAATATTTTTAATGTCATTTTAATTTCAAATCATATTTCACTTGTAAAGAAAACGTTTTGCAAAATCATCTTGTACCACTATTTAGGTGTTACTTCCCTAAAGCCTGTCTCACACAGAACACACGGCTTATACGGTTGGCCACCCGTGTGAACCGTACATACAACCGAACCAGCCGTGGCCTTATCCGAGTCACATTCGTGCCATTAGAGTGTATCCGTGAAAGCCCTGTATGATTTTTAAAACTTAAAAAAAACTGACACGATCCCGGTGCCATGTCCGTGTATGATCGTATAAGCGATCGTACAAGACCGTGAGAGACCGTGTGAGACCGTACGAGATCTTATATATATACAACCGCACATGAAGTCCACTCCACGAGTGAGCTCAACCGTGTCAATATCGTATATAAATCGTAGCGGACAAAAGTCGGTGGGACCGTATGTAAACCCTGTAAATTTCCTGTTAATCAAGTCAAAGTCGTGTTTAATCATACAAGGCCGTAACAGACTGTACTAGACCGTAATTGGAACTGTACAACAATCGTAAAATCGTTTGCAAATCGTGTTCAAACCGTGACAAACCTTGCTTGACCGAGTATATCCGTGCTTTGTTCATACATACCCGTGCTACATTCGAGTCTAAATCCTACTAACTCATCCCCAGGTACGGTTGGAGCTCAATACTCGTACCTGTCAACCCGTGTATAACCGAGTATACCGTATTGGAACCGTGTGCCCAATCATGTTCTGTGTGAGACAAGCTTAAGAAGAACGCACAATAACAAATCATTCAAAATTTGAGTTAATGTTAACTTATTAACCTCTTTCCCGATGTACGAATTTTCCTTTACACAGTATGTATCACATATTTGTTTTACGACATGAATTCACAATGGTTTTAGAAATTTAAACTGTATCTCTACTTTAAACGCAAAGCTTGTAACATAATCAATGTTATCCACAGTACGCCAAAACTATAACAATAGCTGCAATCAAGTACTGATCCTTAATTGTTACGATATGGACTGGAGTAGTGGGTAAATATACTTGTTTTAATATTGATAAACACAAACACGGAAGTAAATAATAGACATGCGCCTTGGATTATTTAATTGTTTAAAATATTGCGTTTATGAACTGCAAAATATTTTGTTTCTTTTTCTAGTTTCGTTTTCGAAATATTTTATATTTATTGAAGGGAATGCGTTTTCAATTTGATTCGTTTACCTTATTTGGTTCGACAAACCAGTTGCTCCTTCAACCGGTAAGTAGAAACCGTGCAATTAAAGAATACGTAATTTGAAATTATCATTTCAACATGTTCTTTATAATAATATTTTGAACCATATGAACTCGTTATGATTTATACCCGTTACTTCCCGTTCTTTTTGTATGATTCTACTTCAATCTTGTGCACGCAATACTTTTTAACACTCCCTAAAAATAATAAAATTTTAGGTTTTAGTCTCATATATTTATCTTCATTGTTTATGACATAGTGATTAAGGCAGTGTAAATTATATTTCAGATTCTAAGATGAATAGGATTTTATTGCTGATATGTTTTGTCGAATTTGTAAGAGGTATGTAAATAAACCTTTGTGTCGAATATATATTCTATTTTCGCCATACCCGAGTTTAATTTGGAGGCATGGTACAGAAATATATACTAGCTGATTGTTCCTTTTGCTGAAATATTCTCATAAACATTGCAAATGGCGAAAACTGGCTAAAATTTCAAACTGAATTTTGGACACATTCTCATTGCCACCTAGATTTTAGTGACAATATATATTAATATCAGGATGTACTAATGTTTGCACGCTCTGTTAAGTCTAATTCGTGTTCTAATTACCAAGCATTATTACATATGTTAAACAAATAGAAAAAATGTGTGCATGGGAACTCTGAAATTCATGGATAATACACGAACACAACTCGTACTTAAAAAGTATATGCTGATCTACAGTACGTTGTGGTAATAGGTCAAAATAATGTTCTAGTTTTTCAGAAATTCGAGAAAGACTCCCTTCCTGTCTACTTTTGGATTCAATGTCAAGTTTAGCTGTACCACTTAAACATTCTGACATTTTCATGATGTCCTTAAAATATTTAAGTGTTTACGCAATACATGTACAGTTCTCACGGCGTTTAAAACAGCGACTTCAGAGTTCTCGTGCACACATAAATCCATGTGCGTGTATATCTATCTGTTCTAAATAAAAAAAACATTTTTAAAGCAGCATTACTTCAATTTAGCTCGCTCCTGTATGAAGTTTTACATGTATTTGGAACTATAAGCACACATTTGCAGCATTAGTTCGGGCTAATAAAATTTTAATTTATTAAATTAAATTCGGTCCGCCCGGGGCTTTAAAAATTTGAGCATCCAAATTTTAAACAGCTAAAGGACACTTTATTTTTTCACTTTCGTTGGTCTGCCAGTGAAAATTAATGTCGAGTTCTTAACAACATTTCTGTAGTTAGATATATTGATCAGCTATTGAACGCGTTACTATGCTTACATTATCTTCAGTATTGCGAATGGATGTAAATGCTTTGCCTATAAAATTCACTTGTTTTTATATATTTGCAACATTATTCATTGTGTTTGCAGTGATATGGTTTTATTTTTAAATTAAAAATGATCTCAGCTTTCTAAGAAAACCATTTTCTTTGCTTTTGCATTACCCCATCCAAGGAGCATATTTGCAAAACCTAAAATGGAAATTGAATACAATTTAAATATTAAATAAAACAGTAAAACCAACATTCTTTGTCACTGATATAATACGCTTCCAATTTTAATTAACCACGCCCCACGTTAATAAAAACTAGTCTATTAAAGCACAATCTGAAAACTGATATACATAGCTTATATTGATTGTGATTTCAAATTAGAGATCTTCACTAAGGAAAAATATATCAATGCATTTCCTGGCAAGAACTTGAAGATGAGAAGTGGAGTATGCATATTAATATGATAGCATAATTATCGTGTGTACATTTTCATATACATATTTTTTTTATACTTCTATAGGTACGTTGAACAGCTCATAGTTGCAAAATAAAGAAGGTAATACAGAATATGCATTACATAATACAGTAAGTTCATAACTGCCTTTAAATATTTATCGTTTCAGATATATCTGAATGCTGCGAAGTCGGTTACTTTGGTGAATCTTGTTCTGATGTGTGTCCTCAATACTGTCACAACAACGAGTGTGATAGGACATCAGGCATATGTTTATCTTGTGCTACAGGGTATTATAGAAACAATGACAGAAATAAAACGTGTGTTCAATGCCCAGGTAATTGTGCAGCTTGTGAATCAGATACATTTTGCTTCACCTGCAAAAGTGGATTCAGGGGTACTGTTTGCAAAGATTTGTGTTCTAACTGCAAACCGAATACCAGCTGCGATAAAATTACTGGCTATTGTTTAGATAGCTGCAGTGACGGTCTTAGCGGAGAACTATGCGATATGGAATGTGATTCAAAATGCAAATCGTGTGACCGATTTAACCTTCACGAGTGTACTTTCTGTTCAGATGATGAAATTGGCATATCTTGCAAAAAAGAATGCTTTATTCGATGTCTTAATCACACATGCAATGAGAGTGATGAATCATGTGCAAACGAATGCTTATCAGGAAACCAGGGAAGAAAAACTTGTAACACAACCTGTGTATCATATTGCAAAGACAGAGTTTGTAACATCACATGCACAGGTATGCATGACACGTTTCTATTACATCAATACATACGCGCTTAGAGGAAACACTGAAAAAAAAGAACAGACGTAAAAAAACTAAGAACATAAGTTCACGATGTTTTCGCATCTTGGATCATCGTATTTAAAAAGCAATGATTATGTTAATTGGGGAGGTTCACGGAGGGCTATTATTGGCCTCAAAAATTAACACTTATTGACCAAAACCAAAACTGAAATATGAATTTAGTACGCGTTGATGCAAATAAAATTCTTTAAATTAGTTTGGTTGAGGACTTTGCCCATTACAAAAATAACAAAATATGTTGCAAACAGAAAAATGCTTATTTTGCAACAATTTCAAATTTAAGAACATATTTGATATACTTAATTTTTCCATTTTGGATAATAAATTCGTTTGTACTTCTTATTTGTCCAAGAAAACACCATAGATCGTAACAAACAGCTAACTTTCTGTGATGTGAACAAAATTTGAAAATTTAAAAATTATAGATAATTGTTGCAACTTTTGAGTCTTCCTGAATCTACCCCTTCGCGGGGTATATTGTACGTATAAATCCCGGGAAAATAGAAGTATGTTTATCAAATTAGTTTCAGAGTTTTGATTGAAGTCTTTTGACTTGAATGCAAACAAACTTTGGACGTACATTGCTAACAAAACAGTGTTATTATTTTGAATGCTTTTGGAAAAACGGATACGAATATACTAGACAAACATATTGATAAATCTATCAATTGAACGATTTAATATTAGTTGTAACAATCTCGGAAGTAAGTCGTTATTCTGTAGAACATGAAGCTAAATTTTTAACATAGTTATATTTATTTCGACAGGGTCACCCACATCATATGGCTTAATTTGGGGATTAGTTGTCGGTGCTGTTGTCTTAGTTGCATCTATTGTTGCAACAGTTATGATTATAATAAAGAGGTAAGCAGGTGATTCTTGAAGTACACACTATTTATCACAGCACACAAAACGTTACTTTCGTTGTTTTGGGTTATTTAGAAAAGAAAATATTTCTTGAGCTACCCAAGATACCCAGTATAGGATATTTTCCAGCGATGAAACTTATTAAAAATAAGTTCATTTTACACATATCAGTACATGGTTCATTTAGCATCATGCTCTCCACACACAAATAAATAACAAGTGAAATGTTCATATCAGGAACGGCCACATCCAGCAGACACAGCCCCTTCACAGAGCCTAAAATTAGAGAGGAGAGAGAGGGTGTGGTAATACAATGATCACTTTCAAAATGGACGCCACAAAAACTAAAGAACATGAGAACCCGAAGGGAAACCTCATTGAAACGGTCAGAAGCTATTTACCACTGGTGGGTTAAACCAGATTCCTTGGTGCACCAACATATCACTTGCCCTAACAGGTTCTCGTATGAACAAACAAGTACATGTACATGTATTAGTTGATGTAGTTACTCCATTCCACCCATCAATTCGACAATGTAACATGTAAAAGCAGTAAAGCACACATACAAATACACATATTTCCAGTTCAACTTGATTCATAACGTAAATGGGTTTCTTGCATCTTTACTGCTCAAATTCATATTCAAATCGTGTGGTGGCAGTGTCACGAATTACTTTATTTTTGGTTTCATGGATTTCGATTGAAGCGTTCGAGCAGACTTACTTATTATAAGAACATGTATATTTTATATTGTAGGAAGAATATTTGCCAAGTAAATTGTTGTTTACCGTTTGATGACTCAAGACACCCTAAAACAGAATCTGATGGTAATTATAACAAATGATAAATTTAGTAAGCACTCCTGCTGGCGAACGAGTCACAGAGTAGTGAAATTATATCAAAGATTGCAAAATTAGTGATAAACAGTTTTGGACAACTTACTAATGCTTGCTGGTAAAACACAGTTTCGTCTTCTGTCTTTTTGTCTTAAACAATGCGATACTGTTGGTTTATTTCGCTTTTTAAACTCTACTTCCTGTTGATTATAAACCTAATAATTACCTGGTCTTACATTTTAACAATATCTAAATACGCCAATTAATGTATCTCTGAAAACATCATGGCTTCCTGAAATCCTATTTACAATGGCGAAGAATATCAAACATTTATAACTTTCTCTGAACACTAAATAGGTTTTATCTAGATATCAAAGTATTGTTATGGCACCGTTATCAGATATCTAACTTCGATTTGTAATATGGTTTTTGTTAAGATGCTGATAATAAAATAATTCTAAACAAGAAATATCTTTAAAAAAAGATAAACGGCGTTGATGGAAAAGATTTTTATGTATAAGAAAGAAAGAAATATAGAGCGGGGAATCAGACTCAATTTAGTAATTTTATTTTACTTGTTAAAGCAGTTGACGACCCATCCCTGTCTTCTTAGTATGGCCTAGGGATTAAGCGACCGAGTCATGGAAACCCCATTACTTCATTGAAAGTGTCTGTCCGAAAAAATGTTGTTGCAACAATTTCATCTTGTGATAATACGTCGACTAAGGAAGCAATGTCGAACATCAGGTCTTGATTTACATTTGTTCAGTTTCATTAAAATACTTCTTGTAGAGTTGGAACTCAAGATGTTCTTGAAATATAATAAATATAAATAATAAAAACTTGTTACAAGAGCGAAATCTATTGTCCAAAAATATTGACCTGGCACTCTTGCATTTGACCCCAAATTCGTTAATTTTCGTAAATGTTACGATCGGTAGTCCGGTGTAGCGTGAAATCGCTCAGCCCGTGAGATCTGTCAGACATCCGGTTCCGGCTGATGAATTTCACGCCGCGAATCGTGATAAACGTCAGCCGTGAAAAATGTAAGACATTTCACAATTTAACTGGTTAAATGTGAATAAATGTTTTTTAATTATGTGTTTTTTGTTATAAATTAAGCTATTAGGCCTACAACTTTAATTGGTATTAGAATGAACAATGGTTAATATTTACGACGACATTTGGTTCAGATGGTTTATTCGGGTATCGTTAATTCGCCGGTTTCGAGTCCTTAATAAGCTACAGTACGGAGAAACATGTCTTTTCATCAATTTGATAAAGGTTAAGGTTTATTTTGGGTTGTATTATTGTTTTTTGTTGACAAGATCAATCGATATATTCGGAGCTGACCATGATTCGGAACTACCTATGGATGTGTAAGACTTGAAATCCGGATCTGGCTGATCATTGAAATCGACTTGACCGACGATGTGTGTATTTAAATGATGTAGTTACTCTTAACATAACATAATCATATAGATCATACAGAAACACAGTGGTTTAAAAATTGTATTTCTTATCTAGTTATTACAAAATTAAAATGCCTGACAGAATTGATCAGACTTGAAATGTGGACTGTGGAATCAGAGTCAATCAATAGACCCTGGTGGAATACATAGCTGTTTTTGTTTTAGTGTTTATCATCAAATTTAAAATGATAATTTTATATCGACTTCCGACTTTTTTTTTTTTTTTACTCTAATAGGGATGAAGAAATGAACATGTTGTACTGTTTCTCTTCTATCAATTTATAGTTGAGCTCCTAACTTATATCTAACTAACTAGTTTATTCTAAAACAAATATGAAAATAGCTTCATGTATCATGTATGTCAATTGGAATTTAAAGTGTTTTTTGTACGAATTTAGATTTCTTGTTTTATTAAATTAATAAAAATGTAGCTAAATCTTCTAAATATTTTTTACCGGGAACATGGATAATAAGGTATCAACTTACTTAAATTCAGCTTACCTCCACATATTATTAGCATTCCATACATTACATATAGATTGAAAACACATTTGACAAGGCTTAATAGTTTCAATTGAGTGTTTTATTTGTTTCTAAAACTTGAGGTGCAACTTAATTACAAATGTACCCCTTTACTCCATGTATACATGTTTTATCGCATGTGCAACAGTGTAGATCCAGATCAGCAGGCACATCTGGTCAGGATCTATACCGATGCTTTTAGATTTATAAGGATTTACCTCATCAAAGTGCAAACAGTCCAGATCATGATCAGACCGCATGGATTTGCTGGCTGATCTAGATTAACACAGGTTGCAAATTGATAAAAAATAGGGTTAATGAATTTAAATAAATGAACTATATCACTCAATTATCAATTATTGTGTGCATAATTTAAATTATAATCGCTTTCAAAAATAAAATTATGACATTGGATCAATGAAAACATTGTCTACATTTGTTTTTCTTTACTAGACCCACAGATTTTGGGTTTGACATAGATGTTATTCTTGAATGTCACCTTTTCAGGCTTTTGCCCTATCATTTTAATTTAATTCATGATCTGCAAAATATAATTATCTAGTATCATGCACCGGTCAAGGAAGTTTTTTTTTTAATTTTTAAGTTGTATAAAGATGGCTTTTGGAGACATTCGATGGTTACCTTTGTATTCTGGTCAGGCCTCAAATGATTCTTGCATGTGAAAAACACTGGAGTAACCAAAATGTAAGATAAAGTATAAATAATTATAATAAACCATAAATCATTAATATAGGGCTGAAGCATTGTCCTTTACTTGTATATAGCCAAGGTTTGTGGACACCCATTCCTATTTCATACATTTACTGCTTAACTCTATTTATATGTGGACAGTTATAGATCTTGATACTAGATATGTTAGGCATATTGCATTACTAGTTAAACTTCAAAACCCGAAGCATGACTTGAGATAAGGTCTTGTTTCTTGGAAACAACATCCAATCTCTCCAGTAACATTACAACACTGTAATAGGTTGACAGGAAAAAGTCAGATTTGAACCAGACAGAAAAGAACCACAAAAAATGGACTTGACTCCTTTAGGTCAAGGACATAACTTGTGCTATCAAAAATACAACCGAGTAGATGCCTGTTGTTAACATGGTGAGCCGGCTTTCCCTTGACCTTTGGCCCCTAACTGTGACCTTGTCTTTTGAAATGGGAACCTGGGGTTTGTGTGTGACACCGTCTCATCGAGATTAACATTCATTCCAAATATAAACATGAACAAAAATTCTGTTATTTCTGACCAGGCAGGAAGAGGCCAGTGTAGATCCAGATAAGATGGCACAGATGTGCTGGCTGATCTGGATCTACACTTATGCGATAAAACCCAATAATATGGAGTGAAAGGTTAACTGTCACCTTCTTGCAAAAAAAGTTGAAATGTGGGTCTATGTTTTATCATATATGATAAAACGATGTAACAGACTTCTCGAAAGTTGAAAAAAAAGTGTCAGACATTTGGTCAGACAAGATGTGAAAATCTGTCTTACCGTAACAAATTCTGTCTGACCCAAACATGTTTTAAAGGAATTAGCAGTTCAAATTTTGCCCGACATTCGATCCGGTAACATAAGAAATCATGTCAGACCGGCCCATATTTTACAGGACAGGTCTGTTGGTCTTGCAATTTTCATGAAGTCTGATGTAATTCACATTGAATTGCAATACTACAAAATTACTAATTAAATGATCAATAATTGTCTTTATTTTATATTCCGGTTATAAGCAAAATTAAGTTTCAGGTTCTAATCATTCAAAGAAGCACAAAGAAGAAAACAGATATAACTTTATTAAACAGATGACATCAAGTATTGTTTCACAAGAACAAATACTTTCCAAGTTATAAGCAATTAAGTTTCAGGTTATTTGAAAGGGGTATAACTAAAAAAAACATTGATCATGAGTAATCAATCGCGGTGTCACAGATGGCTCTGTTAATGCAAATGATGTATTTCAAATATGAGGTAATTAGGACATGACTGTACTTTCAATTTTATAGGCAACATAAAAAGCCATATTTAAGTCCTTTAAAGGGGCATAACTCGAAAAATAGTAAAATAAGAGTTATCATTCTTGTTGTCACACATGGATTTGTTCATAAAGATGATGAAGATGATATACTCCAATTATTTAGTAAATAGGACAAGGACTTAAAATCATAGGCAACATTAAGTTCCATATTTAAGTCATTTGAAAGGAACATGACTTAAAAAATAATAGGACAAGTACTTTTAAAGTTATATGCAACATTAAGTTTCATATAAAAGTGATTTGAAAGGGCCAGAACTCAAAACATAGTGAAACACGAAATATCAATTAAATACAATGGAAAGTTTTACAAACTAGCTTTCTACATTTTCATTCACTTCAGTACTGTGGAAGTGTCTTATCATTATTACATATATATGTATTTTATCTACACTGGCCTGTGTAGATCCAGGTTAGTCAACACATCTGCTTTCTAATCTGGATCTACATTGGCTGCTGCTTCTTGCTCAGAATTGACCCAATGAATAAAGAAGCCAACAGTATAGATTCTGATCAAATGGTACATATGTGCCAGTTAATGTGGATATATACTGTTTTCATATGGAGAACAGCCATATAACATGGATTCAAAGGTTAAGTATCAAGATAATATTTCAAACAGGTTTGACTGAGATATTTAACCATTTCCTCCGTATATAGGCATTTATCCCGTGCCATCTGATCATGATCTTCACTGTTCGCTATTAGATTAATAAGTTAATTCTGACCAAAAAGCGGCCAGTCAGATCCTGATCAGACGGTACAGAAGTGGTTGCACATGCCTAAAAATGTGTATTTATGGAGGAAATGGTTAAAACAAGAGCATATACACCATGTACAAAGCTCCATCATACTGGTTTCATCTAGCAAACATGTATCTCTTTCCTAAAAAGTTTCAGCTTGCCTTAGAACAACTGGCCAAGCTAAAGGTTTTAATAATATATTGATAGAGTGTGTAGTTGGTGAGCAGTTTCAGTTACTGCTAGGAAATCCTGGACTTTTGCATTGAAAGTACGGTATAAATAGTATACGAAAAGTTTTGTACATTCCAGTTTGAACTAGAATAGTTCATAGTTAACATGATTCTTTAAGTTGATTAGTCTTACTGGCACACACTAAATCTTTAGATAAGTAAGGATTGCACTGCTTTTTTAACAGGTGATTTCTGGAATATTCAAAGCCAATACAGTTGATAGACAATTTGAAACACAGATTTTTTTATTTGTGATCTAGATCACTGATACAATTCTTTTATTGCTACAACAAATTAATGAATTATGATATGTACACATAATAATACAGAAAATTGTGAATATATGTATCGTAGTTTGCTTAAAAGATACAGTACAGCTTTACATGGCATCAAGAATTACAATGTATTATACTAAGGCAGTTAAAACTTGGTTTATGCAAACAGGATAACCTTATCAAACATTTGGAAACAAAATATTTTGAAGATATTAACTTGTGTAAATTGTGAATTATAAATAGCTTTTTGGTGAAAAAAACCCATACTCTTGCACCAATCCATGAATATAATAATTTAACAGTAAAAGGACTATAGAGTATAAATTTACTTTTAACTGATTTATTTTTAGCATAAGGCAATAATTCAGTTACTGTGTACAATTCTATTCTTATTAACTACTTGGCAATAGGAAAATAATATTAAATTACACAAACAATACACCTGGTCATAGATCATGTGCAATGACTTGTATAATAAGATCATTACAATATTACACAAGTCTCAAATTCCTTTCTCATTTCATTTTTCTCAGTTTCCGTTATCGTTTTGCGAAGTTCATCATCCATTTTCTTTTTCTCACTCGCCATTAACGTTTTTAACAAAAATCCTGTTCCATTCGTTCAATCTTTCTTTTTGCTTCTACCCGTTCTAGCTGAGCTGATTAATCTATTGCCTGGCAATGTAAAACTGCAGCCCGCTCCAAGTTACTAATAAGTTCGTTATATGCTGCGTCTAACGACAAGCTGTTGTGCCTCCTTGACATCTTGGCTTTTTCACTGTAATGCGACTTAAACATATTTAACTGATGATCAAAACACAAAAGATGCTGTTGTATGTGGATTCAATTGCGTTTCGGGATACACTTCCCACAGGAATCACATCTTATGTGTCACATAATTGTCCAGCCAATTGCTGCGCTGCGGGTAGTCATAGGAAGACTCTGTTGGTTTTTATGCTAGCAGACACCAAGAACTGTTTCACATAATTTCTTTACGTGTTGAAGTGTACCTGACTCATCACCTGGACAGACTTCATGGTCGCCTCAGCATTCTGCAATTATAATATTAAAAGTATTTGGAGTTTCTGTTTTATATCTATAAATTTGTATATACCAATTCCTTTTAGTACAAAAGTACTTCCATTTCAATCAGACTTAGTATCACAGAATCAGTTAACATAAAGCAATATGTATTTTAAAGCATAACTCAAGTGAATACCATCTAAATTTAGTGACTGTGATTATCATTCATAATATATGTAAGAAAGATATTATAAAATGCTGGAATGTATATAAAATATTTGAATTTTGTATCCCTACACAACCTTGATAGTTATCCCAATCAGGGTATTTTTTATGTCATTACATCCTATAAAATTTTATAATCTTAACTGAAAATAACAAGTTTTCATAAAAAAGTGTAATTTTTATTCAATTTACTTAAGCTATAACACTGTTCCAGTATCCCTCCCCAGTGCATCCCGGTTTTGACACAGGGATCAACTGGGACCACAACTGCAGGGAAGGTGGGAAGAACCAAACTGAATCCTGCTTAACCTGCGATTACTAAAGAGTGGCCCTGGTGGTGTTTAAAATCTTGATACAACCGGGTCACAACGCGGAACGAAAACAACACTGGCTTATTCCAGGGAGTTCTGGGACATTACCAAAGCTCTTCCGGCATGATTTGTCTCTCCACCATAAGACCAACAGGTGAAACCATAGTAAAGTGGCACGGGCTGTGGAGAAATAGAGACTCCCTGTTTGGTCAGTATGTCATAGAGGAGAGCCCATTGTGTCACTCAAACTACAGTTTGGCAATATAGCAGCTGAGAAATGTCAGTAACCTGGTAATGGAACCTCAATATGGCTATCCTTCAAGCCAGTGGTTGACGATTTAATCACTGAAACCATATTTAAACAAAACATTTAAATTTAAAATATCAGTTCATCCCAATTCGATGTGTGCCGTGCATCCTGGCATCGCTCAATTGTGTTCCAAGTAAGCTCTAATGTCAAAACAATACAAAATACACCTGCGAGATCTGTCAGACAAACATTCTGACTCCTTTACCACTGCTGTGTGTATCAGAATACATAATAATGATCACCAACATTCAAAATAAACCCCCTTGATCACTGCTGTGTGTATAAAAATACATTATACTTATCACCAACATTCAAAATACAGCCATAAGACCTGTCAGACAGACATTCTGAACCCCTTGACCACTTCTGTGTTAAAGAATAAATTACACCAACATTCAAAATACAGCCATGAGATCTGTCAGACATACATTGTGACCCCTTGAAAACTGCTGTGTGTAGAAGAATACATAATAACGATCACCAACATTCAAAATACACCAGTGATATCTGTAACGCAGACATTCTGACACCCACAATCATTGCTGTGAGTATAAGAATACATTATAATCATCACCAACATTTAAAATACAGCCATGAGACCTGTCAGACAGACATTCTGTCTCCCTTGATCACTGCTGTGTGTAAAAGAATACATTATAATGATAACCAACATTCAAAATACAGCCATTAGACCTGTCAGACAGACATTCTAACCCCCTTCAGCACTGCTGTGTGTATAAGAATACATTATAATGATCACCAACATTCAAAATACAACCATGAGATCTGTCAGACAGACATTCTGACCCCCTTGAACACTGCTGTGAGTATAAGAACACATTATAATCATCACCAGCATTCAAAATACAGCCATGAGATCTGTCAGACAGACATTCTGACCCCCTTGACCACTGCTGTGAGTATAAGAACACATTATAATCATCACCAGCATTCAAAATACAGCCATGAGATCTGTCAGACAGACATTCTGACCCCCTTGACCACTGCTGTGAGTATAAGAACACATTATTATGATCACCAGCATTCAAAATACAGCCATGAGATCTGTCAGACAGACATTCTGACCCCCTTGACCACTGCTGTGAGTATAAGAACACATTATAATCATCATGATATTCAAAATACAGCCATGAGATCTGTCAGACAGACATTCTGACCCCCTTGACCACTGCTGTGAGTATAAGAACACATTAAAATGATCACCAGCATTCAAAATACAGCCATGAGATCTGTCAGACAGACATTCTGACCCCCTTGACCACTGCTGTGAGTATAAGAACACATTATAATCCTCACCAGCATTCAAAATACAGCCATGAGATCTGTCAGACAGACATTCTGACCCCCTTGACCACTTATGTGTGCATAAGAACACATTATAATCATCACCAGCATTCAAAATAAATACAGCCATGAGATCTGTCAGACAGACATTCTGACCCCCTTGACCACTGCTGTGAGTATAAGAACACATTATAATCATCACTAGCATTCAAAATACAGCCATGAGATCTGTCAGACAGACATTCTGACCCCCTTGACCACTGCTGTGAGTATAAGAACACATTATAATCATCACCAGCATTCAAAATACAGCCATGAGATCTGTCAGACAGACATTCTGACCCCATTGATCACTGCTGTGTGTATAAGAACACATTATAATGATCACTAGCATTCAAAATACAGCCATGAGATCTGTCAGACAGACATTCTGACCCCCTTGACCACTGCCATGAGTATAAGAACACATTTTAATCATCACCGACATTCAAAATACAGCCATGAGATCTGTCAGACAGACATTCTGACCCCCTTGACCACTGCTGTGAGTATATCTCACATTATAATCATCATGATATTCAAAATACAGCCATGAGATCTGTCAGACAGACATTCTGACCCCCTTGACCACTGCAGCTGTGAGTATAAGAACACATTATAATCATCACCAGCATTCAAAATACAGCCATGAGATCTGTGGGACAGACATTCTGACCCCCTTGACCACTGCTGTGTGCATAAGAACACATTATAATCATCACCAGCATTCAAAATACAACCATGAGATCTGTCAGACAGACATTCTGACCCCATTGTTCACTGCTGTGTGTATAAGAACACATTATAATGATCACTAGCATTCAAAATACAGCCATGAGATCTGTCAGACAGACATTCTGACCCCCTTGACCACTGCTGTGAGTATAAGAACACATTATAATCATCACCAGCATTCAAAATACAGCCATGAGATCTGTCAGACAGACATTCTGACCCCCTTGACCACTGCTGTGAGTATAAGAACACATTATAATCATCACCAGCATTCAAAATACAGCCATGAGATCTGTCAGACAGACATTCTGACCCCCTTGACCACTGCTGTGAGTATAAGAACACATTATAATCATCACCAGCATTCAAAATACAGCCATGAGATCTGTCAGACAGACATTCTGACCCCCTTGACCACTGCTGTGTGCATAAGAACACATTATAATCATCACCAGCATTCAAAATACAGCCATGAGATCTGTCAGACAGACATTCTGACCCCCTTGACCACTGCTGTGTGCATAAGAACACATTATAATCATCACCAGCATTCAAAATACAACCATGAGATCTGTCAGACAGACATTCTGACCCCCTTGACCACTGCTGTGAGTATAAGAACACATTATAATCATCACCGACATTCAAAATACAGCCATGAGATCTGTCAGACAGACATTCTGACCCCCTTGACCACTGCTGTGAGTATAAGAACACATTATAATCATCACCGATATTCAAAATACAGCCATGAGATCTGTCAGACAGACATTCTGACCCCCTTGACCACTGCTGTGAGTATAAGAACACATTATAATCATCACCGATATTCAAAATACAGCCATGAGATCTGTCAGACAGACATTCTGACCCCCTTGACCACTGCTGTGAGTATAAGAACACATTATAATCATCACCGACATTCAAAATACAGCCATGAGATCTGTCAGACAGACATTCTGACCCCCTTGACCACTGCTGTGAGTATAAGAACACATTATAATCATCACCAGCATTCAAAATACAGCCATGAGATCTGTCAGACAGACATTCTGACCCCCTTGACCACTGCTGTGAGTATAAGAACACATTATAATCATCACCAGCATTCAAAATACAGCCATGAGATCTGTCAGACAGACATTCTGACCCCCTTGACCACTGCTGTGAGTATAAGAACACATTATAATCATCACCAGCATTCAAAATACAGCCATGAGATCTGTCAGACAGACATTCTGACCCCCTTGACCACTGCTGTGAGTATAAGAACACATTATAATCATCACCAGCATTCAAAATACAGCCATGAGATCTGTCAGACAGACATTCTGACCCCCTTGACCACTGCTGTGAGTGCATAAGAACACATTATAATCATCACCAGCATTCAAAATACAGCCATGAGATCTGTCAGACAGACATTCTGACCCCCCTTGACCACTGCTGTGAGTATAAGAACACATTATAATGATCACCAGCATTCAAAATACAGCCATGAGATCTGTCAGACAGACATTCTGACCCCCTTGACCACTGCTGTGAGTATAAGAACACATTATAATCATCACCGACATTCAAAATACAGCCATGAGATCTGTCAGACAGACATTCTGACCCCCTTGACCACTGCTGTGAGTATAAGAACACATTATAATCATCACCAGATATTCAAAATACAGCCATGAGATCTGTCAGACAGACATTCTGACCCCCTTGACCACTGCTGTGTGCATAAGAACACATTATAATCATCACCAGCATTCAAAATACAGCCATGAGATCTGTGGGACAGACATTCTGACCCCCTTGACCACTGCTGTGTGCATAAGAACACATTATAATCATCACCAGCATTCAAAATACAACCATGAGATCTGTCAGACAGACATTCTGACCCCCTTGACCACTGCTGTGAGTATAAGAACACATTATAATCATCACCGAGCATTCAAAATACAGCCATGAGATCTGTCAGACAGACATTCTGACCCCCTTGACCACTGCTGTGAGTATAAGAACACATTATAATCATCATGATATTCAAAATACAGCCATGAGATCTGTCAGACAGACATTCTGACCCCCTTGACCACTGCTGTGAGTATAAGAACACATTATAATCATCACCGACATTCAAAATACAGCCATGAGATCTGTCAGACAGACATTCTGACCCCCTTGACCACTGCTGTGTGTATAAGAACACATTATAATGATCACCAGCATTCAAAATACAGCCATGAGATCTGTCAGACAGACATTCTGACCCCCTTGACCACTGCTGTGTGTATAAGAACACATTATAATGATCACCAGCATTCAAAATACAGCCATGAGATCTGTCAGACAGACATTCTGACCCCCTTGACCACTGCTGTGAGTATAGGAATACATTATAATCATCACCAACATTCGAAATACACCTGTGAGATCTTTCAGACAGACATTCTGACCCACTTGACCACTGCTGTGAGTATAAGAAGACATTATAATCATCACCAACATTCAAAATATAGCAAAACATGTTTCTCCCAGTGACTACAAAAGGAAAATTTGACATTCATGTTTGCATTGTTTATAACTATTGTTCTAGTAAAGTTTATTGAACTAAATTCTAAGACATTGTTAACCTTGATATAGACAACCTTCCTGTGACTGTAGTTTAATACTATAGTGGATAATTTGGAAGTTTGGACTCCCGGCAATAAGGCTACACTCAGTGAGAGAAATTGTTTCATATTTCTAATTTTTTATAATTCCTGATTGACCTGTAACATTTATATGCCCTATAATTGATATGTGAAGTATTAAGAAGATATATAATTATTAAATAACACGAAATTTTATGAAAATAGGAAACCACACTCCCCCAAACTTTAAAAGTATATTGTGACAAATGATACCACCTTAAATTGTAATTGTAATTGAACCTAGGTACATGTATGCCTAGATTAGTTCTTCCTCCCATGTACCACTTAAGTTTTATGACAGGATGTAAAGGTACCAACTACTTGAAAATTTTAATCTGACATTGTTTTTAAAAGCATTTTCTAGATAAGGCTTTTCCTCCTATGTACCATGTGAAACATTGTTTTAACAAGATTGCTTTCACACATTCCTTGTTTTTACAAGTCTTTCTTTGATAAGGCTTTTCCTCCCATGTACCCTTAAAGTTTTATGACAGGATGTTAACATACCAACCAGCTGTAAATTGCAATTTGACATTGTTTTTAAAAGCATTGTTCTAATGGACCTATGGTACAATAAAATCCAAAGTTATATCAGAAAAAAAGATAAATCCAGAGCAGTATAGAATGGCATTGCTAAATAGAAGATCACATGATGTTCACACTTATTTTACAAATTAGTTGAACATAAATTATAATACTAATATTTTAATGATTCCACTCTGAAATTTTCTACTTGAAAGTATGATATTCACCTAATTCTCAATGATTGAAGTCTGACAGTCATTCTGATAGTTTTCTTTAAAGCTTGTGTATCAACTTAACCCTTTACTCTATATACACAAATTATATAGCATATGTTTACAGTGTAGATCCAGATCAGCTGGCACATCCATGGTCAGAAGTAACAAAATAAATCTAAAAGCAAACAGTGTAGAACCTGATCAGATGTTCCTGTTGATCTGGATATACACTATTGGCCCATGCAATAAAGGTGTATATATGGAGGAAAGGGTTAAGTTCACGACAGGAGACCCCATGAGATGTACAGTTACCCTGATAACCTTTAGAGCTTCCACATCTCCACCCCAGCCCCGGACTCTCTCTCTAAAAATGATTTAGAAAAAAGACCCTGGGGAGGGGGTCCTGCTGAACGTAGCCCCTAGGTTGGGGCACTTTCTCCTAGTTTGAACAATTTTGGTAGAGACCCAAACAAGGACCTTACAAGTCATGTGAAATATCATGCCTTAGATAATTAAGTTTCAGAGAAGAAATTGTTGAAGTGTTTTGAAAAAATCCTATATAGCAGCAGGGCAGAGGAACGTTTTGAACAATGAGAGGTTTAATTTTTATGACCAAAAGGGAAACAATTCAATCAAAAGTATGGCACATTACACACCATCCAGTTATATGATGATGAACAAGTACACACAATTCTGAATCTGTCTAACTTATTTTAATGGTATAAATATAAGGTGATTGCATACAAAATTTAACGATAAATTCCAGAGACCAAAAATCCAAAGACCTACATTAACATACTTAATATTCAGCCTAAAAAGGAAGAAATGTTTTCATTGCTATGTTTGGTTTCAAAAAATATTGCAATTATAATTACCCTTTAAAAGATACAGTATAACAAAATTTTAATGTTTCACCCTTTATTCCGTATATACACCTCTTTATGCATGTCAATCAGTGTAGATCCAAATCAGCTAGCACATCCTTGCCAGTTGAATTTCCTGAGCTGTTGCACAGAGATACATCTTAGAACAAGAGATTTGTGATATACAGATGGAAAGATTTACAGACGGGTAAAGAGATCACTGTTATGTACCCCACTTCCACAATTGTGAATGTTAAAACATTTTACCACCTATTTCACAATTAAACAAATTCACAAAAAAATGTTCTTACACCAAACTACAATAATGGAACATTAATATTGCCTTTAGATGTGTATTGTCAACTCAAAGAAAAAATAAGCTTCACAGTAAAAGACTATTTATGGTCAAGGCAAGGCAGTTTTTGAATCTGCCACTAGGGGTAATATCATTTAAAGTCACTTTAAGACAGATTATTAATTTATCTATTCTATATCATCTGGGAATCTTCACAGCCCTGGTGGCATCTCATGCCTTACCTATGGATAGCTTGTAAGTTCTTTTTCAGTCTGCACTTGAGCATTTGTAATGATCATCTTTAATTTTCACTATATCCGATAGCAACTTCCGCCTCAAAAAGAGTTTCTTTTGTTATTGGGGTAGTTACTTTATGATCGATAGCTAAAGGTATAAAAAATTGTGCAAACCACATGCAATAGGGACTTGCAGTAATCAAGGAAACTGCACCGCATAGCCAATTAATATTTTGGTGGAAATACTACTGCTGGCTTATATAGAGGGTGCAAATAAGGTTAAATGGTTTCACCCATCCTTTTAACCTTGAACAAGAATATATTAAATCATCAAAATAATAAGTGTGTCAAAGTATTTTATATTTTTACAATTTCTCTAGGAAATTTTGCCCCGGCAACCTCAGACTTCTAGGTCTATTTATATTAAAACACTGATCAAAAGGAATGTGTGCAGCCAAGAGTCAGTAAGATGATAGTCTTTACAGTATAGCCAGGGACTTCAATAGCTTTTTAAAACCAGGGATCATCTGACTGTTGTTGGGAAATTTCAGTCATAATCAGTTGGGTGGGAGTCATACCTTGTATTCTATATTAATTTTGGCTCATTTTAAGTTATAATGTTATCGTAATAACAACTCTACCTATATTCTCCTGCATCAAAATAACCACAAGCCCAGAATTAGGTGGGGTCAAAAGTGGAAAAAAATAAAGTTTGCTTGCATCAAAATGTGAGAATCTGCAAAATTAAAATCCCAGTATAGCTTGTGTCAGTACCAGTAACATTTCCTCTGTATTAACTGCTGGCCACTATGGGTTCTACCCGGTAATAACATCAAATCTGCAAGGCACTAGAAAAGTTTTAGTAATACCTATAACATCAGGAAGGAATTTTTGCACCGTTCTATGACAGAAGGACAATAACGGGGAATTTTAACTCATATATGTATGTTTTGACTTTGAATTGTCACACTGACTCATAACACTGTTTTCTACCTCTGCTTATAATAACACTCAATATTTATCTTTTTTCTTGCAAATTTTGATCACTTTCAATACTGACTGTAGAAAAGCTATCATCAGCTTTACTTTTTTCGGAATTTAAACTTGACTCTCCATAAAGTTTCGTACTCAAAAATGTTCGTGAAAATTTAAAAAAGTATAGTTTTAGTCCCTTTCATTTTTTTTTAATTTTCAAGGGGAATTTTTTCTAAGATAGGAGAAAAACTACTATTTTGACAATGGAATGGGGCCCATAATCAGCCCCCAAAATGGTTAAGCAAGTGTCCTTTTTCACTTTATCATGTGTATTCCCTTTATATACAGGACTGTTTACCTGTCTGTCAAAAAAAACACTTTTCAATCATCTATGTACCCATTCCAAATCACATACAAAACCTACCAATCACTGAAAGCTTGTGTTTTCTGTTAGACCAAAAATGAAATATATATATTCACAGCAATCGGCACCATTACAGCAAGGGAAATAACTGTTGTCTACCAGGTCGGTAAGGCTAAAGATTGCACTCTCGTGCACAATCTTCACTGTGTTGTCAACTGTGTTTCAGCAAAATTATAAAATGTGATATTAACCGGTTGACTATAAGTTTATCTATAGATAAATATATCTGTTTTATGGACAAGGGTGGTTCAAAAAGATGACAATAATTTAAATCTGGGTTCTAAACCACACTGGGATAAAATTGAATAAAAATGTATAAATAAATTAGCATTTTTTAATGTAAATAAATATAACTTTTTTTAAGGGATCATTATTATGTTCAGGTGATTATCAGTGTTCACGCCAGTTGTTTTAAAATAATAGCCACAAAATTTTTGAAAAATAAATTAATAGCCAAAGTTTCAGGCATTGTTTCCACATGCGTGGTAAATAGCATTATAATTATTTGGTTTGTTTTTTAATTCACATTGTTTTATCTAAGATTAATATCTATGTTATGAAGATTAACTGTTAAATATTACTTAATTAATTTAACCTAGTCAATAAAAATATTTGGCTTTATAAAAAATTACTGATGATTCTTAATAATAAGTCATTTTTCACTTCACTATTGCAGACAAAATCAATTGAATCTACCACTATGTAAATTATTTGTATACCAAAAATGGTCTTTATACTTCAAGACAGTCTTAACCAAACCATGTAAAATTTTGCATTAAAGTTTTGGGCAATAATTTAATAATAATTTAATTCACATCAATTTTCTGCTTTGAATGAGTTTAAATTTTAATGGGTAGTTGCAAAGACCATTCGAGACTAGATGGTATGTCAAAAATAGACGTCGCAAAAATGGATGACAAATGAAATTACTAATAAACCAGTAGAAAATTTCAATGTGAAATAACATTTCAAAAGCAAAAAATTATGAAAGCAGCAGATTTAACACATTTTATGGGAAAATATATTATAATTTGGTAGTGATAAAAACATGTATTACAACGGTATTGGGAAACGGGTCTATTAAGCCTATTTGGATGTAAACATCTTCCTCAGGCATATTTGATTGAATAAAGGTTTATTTCGCCTTGTAAGCATTAAAAAAATTCAGTCAATTAATATCTATTCTCCAGGCCTGCCAAAACTTCTTCATTAAAAATCCGGAGATTTTGTCTATATATGTCAATGATTACGACAATGATGTTGTTTTATTGTCTTGTTTCTGCTGTTCACCATGACTGTGACTTAACAAAAATGATGATGATGATGAAGATGATGATGTTGTTGTTGATGATGATATTTTTCTCATATTCTTCTTTACAATTATATTCTTCAAAGAATTTTATAAATGAATTCTGCCAATTTTGTTAGAAATGGTTAAAGAACTTGTTTTTGTTTAGGTTTTTCCATTCAATTTTTTAACTGTTAAGACCTGTTTTTTGACAATATTAGAATGAACATGCAACGTAAATATTATTAGATAAATCGAGGCCCTTGTTTAGTTTATGGCACGCGGTTATTTTACAGTTGTGCTAGTGGCATTGAGACTGCATGTCACTGACCACATCCTCATTATCTCGTAATAAACAGGAAATGTGCGGCTGCACAAGAATAACTATTACATTCAATGTACAACTTTTAAATTAGGTTTAATTACTCTATTTTTTTTTAAATTTCACTGAAATCCTAAGATTTTGACTAGAAACCTGGAAATCTGGAGAAGTAACTTGAAATCCTGAGATTCAGGATAAATTCCGGAGATTTGGCAGGCTTGCTTCACGATTTAAAACCCCTTTTTTTGCTGTAATTTGTTTTACTTTTCACACATTTGTCTTACATTTTGTTTTGTTCATAAGATTAGAAGCAGGTTAATACAACAACAATAATAAAAAAATCTCATCCGAAATGCACCAATATAATAAATCCATTTCCATCCCCCCCGTACCCAACTATTCTATATATCTATTCACTTTCACTTTCAGTATCCGTTGAATGAATGCATTTTTGCCTGAAATTTTCTGAAACCAAATAAAGTGTCAGTGTAATATCATAACTTAGTCATGTTATACCTCATAAAATCTTACCATTTTGGCGTATAACGACATTATCCTACAAAAATATTAAGTAAATAATCGGCAAATTCTGTTGCTGGTCTGACATTTTCCACGCCGGATATCAACATTGGTTTGCGCATGCGCGCTGAAGGATCTCATGGGGCTGACGGATTTCACGCTACACCGGTCTGAAAATAACGGTATTGGGAGTGGAAATAACGGTATTGGGAGTGCTAATAACGCTATTATAACGTTATTGGGAGTAAAGGCAGTGAAAATTATTGTATCCGGCGTGAAAATAATTGTATCCGGCGTGTAGATAATTGTATCCTGAGTGCAAATAAGCGGATCCGGTGTGAAAATAACGGTATTGGCAGTTGAAATAACGGTATTGGGAGTGTAAATAACGCTAATATAACGCTATTGGGAGTATAGGCAGTGAAAATAATTGTATCTGGCGTGAAAATAATTGTATCCGGCGTGTAGATAATTGTATCCTGAGTGTAAATAATCGGATCCGGTGTGAAAATAACGGTATTGGGAGTGGAAATAACGGTATTGGGAATGCAAATAACGCTATTATAACGCTATTGGGAGTATAGGCAGTGAAAATAATTGTATCCGGCGAGAAAATATATCCGGCGTGAAAATAATTGTATAACGCTATTATAACGCTATTGGGGGTATAGGCAGTGAAAATAATTGTATCCGGCGAGAAAATATATCCGGCGTGAAAATAATTGTATCCGGCGTGTTGATAATTGTATCCTTAGTGTAAATAATCGGACCCGGTGTGAAAATAACGGTATTGGGAGTGGAAATAACGGTATTGGGAGTGCAAATAACGCTATTTTAACGTTATTGGGAGTAAAGGCAGTGAAAATAATTGTATCCGGCGTGAAAATATTTATATCCGGCGTGTAGATAATTGTATCCTGAGTGTAAATAATCGGATCCGGTGTGAAAATAACGGTATTGGGAGTGGAAATAACGGTATTGGGAGTGCAAATAACGCTATTATAACGCTATTGGGAGTATAGGCAGTGAAAATAATTGTATCCGGCGTGAAAATAATTGTATCCTGAGTGTAAATAATCGGATCCGGTGTGAAAATAACGGTATTGGGAGTGGAAATAACGGTATTGGGAGTGCAAATAACGCTATTATAACGTTATTGTGAGTATAGGCAGTGAAAATAATTGTATCCGGCGTAAAAATAATTGTATCCGGCGTGTAGATAATTGTATCCTGAGTGTAAATAATCGGATCCGGTGTGAAAATAACGGTATTGGGAGTGGTTATAACGGTATTGGGAGTGTAAATAACGCTATAATAACGCTATTGGGAGTATAGGCAGTGAAAATAATTGTATCCGGCGAGAAAATAATTGTATCCGGCGTGTAGATAATTGTATCCTGAGTGTAAATAATCGGATCCGGTGTGAAAATAACGGTATTGGGATTGGAAATAACGGTATTGGGAGTGCAAATAACACTATTATAACGCTATTGGGAGTATAGGCAGTGAAAATAATTGTATCCGGCGTGAAAATAATTGTATCCGGCGTGTAGATAATTGTATCCTGAGTGTAAATAGTCGGATCCGGTGTGAAAATAACGGTATTGGGAGTGGAAATAACGGTATTGGGAGTGCAAATAACGCTATTATAACGCTATTGGGAGTATAGGCAGTGAAAATAATTGTATCCGGCGTGAAAATAATTGTATCCGGCGTGTAGATAATTGTATCCTGAGTGTAAATAATCGGATCCGGTGTGAAAATAACGGTATTGGGAGTGGAAATAACGGTATTGGGAGTGCAAATAACGCTATTATAACGCTATTGGGAGTATAGGCAGTGAAAATAATTGTATCCGGCGTGAAAATAATTGTATCCGGCGTGTAGATAATTGTATCCTGAGTGTAAATAATCGGATCCGGTGTGAAAATAACGGTATTGGTAGTGGAAATAACGGTATTGGGAGTGCAAATAACGCTATTATAACGCTATTGGGAGTATAGGCAGTGAAAATAATTGTATCCGGCGTGAAAATAATTGTATCCGGCGTGTAGATAATTGTATCCTGAGTGTAAATAATCGGATCCGGTGTGAAAATAACGGTATTGGTAGTGGAAATAACGGTATTGGGAGTGAAAATAACGCTATTATAACGCTATTGGGAGTATAGGCAGTGAAAATAATTGTATCCGGCGTGAAAATAATTGTATCCGGCGTGTAGATAATTGTATCCTGAGTGTAAATAGTCGGATCCGGTGTGAAAATAACGGTATTGGGAGTGCAAATAACGCTATTGGGAGTGCAAATAACGCTTTTATAACGCTATTGGGAGTATAGGCAGTGAAAATAATTGTATCAGCGTGAAAATTATTGTATCCGGCGTGTAGATAATTGTATCCTTAGTGTAAATAGTCGGATCCGGTGTGAAAATAACGGTATTGGGAGTGGAAATAACGGTATTGGGAGTGCAAATAACGCTATTATAACGCTATTGGGAGTATAGACAGTGAAAATACTTGTATTCGGAGTGAAAATAATTGTATCCGGCGTGTAGATAATTGTATCCTGAGTGTAAATAATCGGATCCGGTGTGAAAATTACGGTATTGGGAGTGGAAATAACGGTATCAGGAGTGCAAATAACGCTATTATAACGCTACTGGGAGTATAGGCAGTGAAAATAATTGTATCCGGTATGTAAATAATGTTATCCGTCGTGTAAATAATGTTATCGGGAGTGTAAATAATGTTATCCGGAGTGAAAATAATTGTATAGGGAGTGGCAATAACGCGATTGGCCGTATATGGAGTGAAAATAATTGTATCCGGCGTGTAAATAATGTTATCCGGAGTGTAAATAATGTTATCCGGAATGTATATAAGGTCGTCCGGAGTGTAACTAATGTTATCCGGTGTGAAAATAATTGTATTGGGAGTGGCAATAACGGTATTGGGAGTGCAAATAACGCTATTGGCGGTATAGGGAGTTAAAATAATTGTATCCGGCGTGTAAATAATGTTTCCGGCGTGTAAATAATGTTATCCGGCGTGTAAATAATGTTATCCGGAGTGAAAATAATTTTTATGGGAGTGGCAATAACGGTATTGGGAGTGCAAATAACGCTATTTGCAGTATAGGGAGGGAAAATAATTGTATCTGGCGTGTAAATAATGTTATCCGGCGTGTAAATAATATTATCCGGAGTGTAAATAATGTTATCCGGAGTGAAAATAATTGTATTGGGAGTGGCAATAACTGTGTTGGGAGTGCAAATAACGCTATTGGCAGTATAGGGAGTGAAAATAATTGTATCCGGAGTGTAAATGTTTTTATCCGGCGTGGAAACAATGTTATCCGGAGTGTAAATAATGTTATCCATAGTGAAAATAATTGTATTGGGAGTGGCAATAACGGTTTTGGGAGTGCAAATAACGCTATTGGCAGTATAGGGTGTGAAAATAATTGTATCCTGCGTGTAAATAATGTTATTCGGCGTGTAAATAATGTTATAGGGAGTGTAAATAATGTTATCCGAAGTGAAAATAATTTTATTGGGAGTGGCAATAACGGTATTGGGAGTGCAAATAACGCTATTGGCGTAAAGGGAGTGAAAATAATGTTATCCGGCGTGTAAATAATGTTATCCGGCGTGTAAATAATGTTATCCGGAATGTAAATAAGGTTATCCGGATTGTAAATAATGTTATCCGGAGTAAAAATAATTGTATTGGGAGTGGCAATAACGGTATTGGGAGTGCAAATAACGCTATTGGCGTAAATTGAATGAAAATAATTGTATCCGGCGTGTAAATAATGTCATACGGCGATTAAATAATGTTATCCGGAGTGTAAATAATGTTATCCGGAGTGAAAATAGTTGTATAGGGAGTGGCAATAACGGTATTGGGAGTGGAAATAACGCGATTGGCAGTATAGAGAGTGGAAATAATTGTATCCGGCGTGTAAATAATGTTATTCGGCGTGTAAATAATGTTATCCGCAGTGTTAATAATGTTATCCGGAGTGAAAATAATTGTATTTGGAGTGGCAATAACGGTATTGGGAGTGCAAATAACGCTATTGGCAGTATAGGGAGTGAAATAATTGTATCCGGCGTGTAGATAATGTTATCCAGCGTGTAAATAATGTTATCCGGAGTGTAAATTATGTTATCCGGAGTGAAAATAATTGTATTTGGAGCGGCAATAACGGTATTGGGAGTGGAAATAACGCTATTGGCAGTATAGGAAGTGAAAATAATTGTATCCGGCGTGTAAATAATGTTATCCGGCGTGTAAATAATGTTATTCGAGTGTAAATAATGTTATCCGGAGTGAAAATAATTGTATTGGGAGTGGCAATAACGGTATTGGGAGTGCAAATAACGCTATTGGCAGTATAGGAAGTGAAAATAATTGTATCCGGCGTGTAATTAATGTTATCCGGCTTGTAAATAATGTTATCCGAGTGTAAATAATGTTATCCGGAGTGAAAATAATGTGATCCGGAGTGTAAATAATGTTATCCGGAGTGATATTAATCGTATTGGTAGTGGCAATAACGGAATTGGTAGTGCAAAAAACGTAAATAATGTAATCCGGAGTGTAAATAATGTTAACCGGAGTGAAAATAATTGTATTGGGAGTGCAAATAACGCTTTTGGCAGTATAGGGAGTGAAAATAAATGTATCCGGCGTGTAAATAATGTTATCCGGCGTGTAAATAATGTAATCCGGAGTGTAAATTATGTTAACCGGAGTGAAAATAATTGTATTGGGAGTGCAAATAACGCTTTTGGCAGTATAGGGAGTGAAAATAATTGTATCCGGCTTGAAAATAATGTTATCCGGCGTGTAAATAATGTTATCCGGAGTGTAAATAGTGTTATCCGGAGTGAAAATAATTGTATTGGGAGTGGCAATAACGGTATTGGGAGTGCAAATAACGCTATTGGCAGTATAGGGAGTGAATATAATTGTATCCGGCGTGAAAATTATGTTAACCGGCTTGTAAATAATGTTATCCGGAGTGTATATAATGTTATCCGGAGTTATAATATTCGTATTGAGAGTTGCAATAACGGTA
>JAZAYU010000561.1:0-102165 GCA_038501625.1 Corbicula japonica | reverse complement strand
CGGATGAGATTTTTTTATTATTGTTGTTGTATTAACCTGCTTCTAATCTTATGAACAAAACAAAATGTAAGACAAATGTGTGAAAAGTAAAACAAATTACAGCAAAAAAAGGGGTTTTAAATCGTGAAGCAAGCCTGCCAAATCTCCGGATTTTATCCTGAATCTCAGGATTTCAAGTTACTTCTCCAGATTTCCGTGTTTCTAGTCAAAATCTCAGGATTTCAGTGAAATTTAAAAAAAATAGAGTAATTAAACCTAATTTAAAAGTTGTACATTGAATGTAATAGTTATACTTGTGCAGCCGCACATTTCCTGTTTATTACGAGATAATGAGGATGTGGTCAGTGACATGCAGTCTCAATGCCACTAGCACAACTGTAAAATAACCGCGTGCCATAAACTAAACAAGGGCCTCGATTTATCTAATAATATTTACGTTGCATGTTCATTCTAATATTGTCAAAAAACAGGTCTTAACAGTTAAAAAATTGAATGGAAAAACCTAAACAAAAACAAGTTCTTTAACCATTTCTAACAAAATTGGCAGAATTCATTTATAAAATTCTTTGAAGAATATAATTGTAAAGAAGAATATGAGAAAAATATCATCATCAACAACAACATCATCATCTTCATCATCATCATCATTTTTGTTAAGTCACAGTCATGGTGAACAGCAGAAACAAGACAATAAAACAACATCATTGTCGTAATCATTGACATATATAGACAAAATCTCCGGATTTTTAATGAAGAAGTTTTGGCAGGCCTGGAGAATAGATATTAATTGACTGAATTTTTTTAATGCTTACAAGGCGAAATAAACCTTTATTCAATCAAATATGCCTGAGGAAGATGTTTACATCCAAATAGGCTTAATAGACCTGTTTCCCAATACCGTTGTAATACATGTTTTTATCACTACCAAATTATAATATATTTTCCCATAAAATGTGTTAAATCTGCTGCTTTCATAATTTTTTGCTTTTGAAATGTTATTTCACATTGAAATTTTCTACTGGTTTATTAGTAATTTCATTGGTCATCCATTTTTGCGACGTCTATTTTTGACATACCATCTAGTCTCGAATGGTCTTTGCAACTACCCATTAAAATTTAAACTCATTCAAAGCAGAAAATTGATGTGAATTAAATTATTATTAAATTATTGCCCAAAACTTTAATGCAAAATTTTACATGGTTTGGTTAAGACTGTCTTGAAGTATAAAGACCATTTTTGGTATACAAATAATTTACATAGTGGTAGATTCAATTGATTTTGTCTGCAAAAGTGAAGTGAAAAATGACTAATTATTAAGAATCATCAGTAATTTTTTATAAAGCCAAATATTTTTATTGACTAGGTTAAATTAATTAAGTAATATTTAACAGTTAATCTTCATAACATAGATATGCCGATTGCTGTGAATATATATATTTCATTTTTGGTCTAACAGAAAACACAAGCTTTCAGTGATTGGTAGGTTTTGTATGTGATTTGGAATGGGTACATAGATGATTGAAAAGTGGTTTTTTTGACAGACAGGTAAACAGTCCTGTATATAAAGGGAATACACATGATAAAGTGAAAAAGGACACTTGCTTAACCATTTTGGGGGCTGATTATGGGCCCCATTCCATTGTCAAAATAGTACTTTTTCTCCTATCTTAGAAAAAATTCCCCTTGAAAATTAAAAAAAAATGAAAGGGACTAAAACTATACTTTTTTAAATTTTCACGAACATTTTTGAGTACGAAACTTTATGGAGAGTCAAGTTTAAATTCCGAAAAAAGTAAAGCTGATGATAGCTTTTCTACAGTCAGTATTGAAAGTGATCAAAATTTGCAAGAAAAAAGATAAATATTGAGTGTTATTATAAGCAGAGGTAGAAAACAGTGTTATGAGTCAGTGTGACAATTCAAAGTCAAAACATACATATATGAGTTAAAATTCCCCGTTATTGTCCTTCTGTCATAGAACGGTGCAAAAATTCCTTCCTGATGTTATAGGTATAACTAAAACTTTTCTAGTGCCTTGCAGATTTGATGTTATTACCGGGTAGAACCCATAGTGGCCAGTAGTTAATACAGAGGAAATGTTACTGGTACTGACACAAGCTATACTGGGATTTTAATTTTGCAGATTCTCACATTTTGATGCAAGCAAACTTTATTTTTTTCCACTTTTGATCCCACCTAATTCTGGGCTTGTGGTTATTTTGATGCAGGAGAATATAGGTAGAGTTGTTATTACGATAACATTATAACTTAAAATGAGCCAAAATTAATATAGAATACAAGGTATGACTCCCACCCAACTGATTATGACTGAAATTTCCCAACAACAGTCAGATGATCCCTGGTTTTAAAAAGCTATTGAAGTCCCTGGCTATACTGTAAAGACTATCATCTTACTGACTCTTGGCTGCACACATTCCTTTTGATCAGTGTTTTAATATAAATAGACCTAGAAGTCTGAGGTTGCCGGGGCAAAATTTCCTAGAGAAATTGTAAAAATATAAAATACTTTGACACACTTATTATTTTGATGATTTAATATATTCTTGTTCAAGGTTAAAAGGATGGGTGAAACCATTTAACCATATTTGCACCCTCTATATAAGCCAGCAGTAGTATTTCCACCAAAATATTAATTGGCTATGCGGTGCAGTTTCCTTGATTACTGCAAGTCCCTATTGCATGTGGTTTGCACAATTTTTTATACCTTTAGCTATCGATCATAAAGTAACTACCCCAATAACAAAAGAAACTCTTTTTGAGGCGGAAGTTGCTATCGGATATAGTGAAAATTAAAGATGATCATTACAAATGCTCAAGTGCAGACTGAAAAAGAACTTACAAGCTATCCATAGGTAAGGCATGAGATGCCACCAGGGCTGTGAAGATTCCCAGATGATATAGAATAGATAAATTAATAATCTATCTTAAAGTGACTTTAAATGATATTACCCCTAGTGGCAGATTCAAAAACTGCCTTGCCTTGACCATAAATAGTCTTTTACTGTGAAGCTTATTTTTTCTTTGAGTTGACAATACACATCTAAAGGCAATATTAATGTTCCATTATTGTAGTTTGGTGTAAGAACATTTTTTTGTGAATTTGTTTAATTGTGAAATAGGTGGTAAAATGTTTTAACATTCACAATTGTGGAAGTGGGGTACATAACAGTGATCTCTTTACCCGTCTGTAAATCTTTCCATCTGTATATCACAAATCTCTTGTTCTAAGATGTATCTCTGTGCAACAGCTCAGGAAATTCAACTGGCAAGGATGTGCTAGCTGATTTGGATCTACACTGATTGACATGCATAAAGAGGTGTATATACGGAATAAAGGGTGAAACATTAAAATTTTGTTATACTGTATCTTTTAAAGGGTAATTATAATTGCAATATTTTTTGAAACCAAACATAGCAATGAAAACATTTCTTCCTTTTTAGGCTGAATATTAAGTATGTTAATGTAGGTCTTTGGATTTTTGGTCTCTGGAATTTATCGTTAAATTTTGTATTCAATCACCTTATATTTATACCATTAAAATAAGTTAGACAGATTCAGAATTGTGTGTACTTGTTCATCATCATATAACTGGATGGTGTGTAATGTGCCATACTTTTGATTGAATTGTTTCCCTTTTGGTCATAAAAATTAAACCTCTCATTGTTCAAAACGTTCCTCTGCCCTGCTGCTATATAGGATTTTTTCAAAACACTTCAACAATTTCTTCTCTGAAACTTAATTATCTAAGGCATGATATTTCACATGACTTGTAAGGTCCTTGTTTGGGTCTCTACCAAAATTGTTCAAACTAGGAGAAAGTGCCCCAACCTAGGGGCTACGTTCAGCAGGACCCCCTCCCCAGGGTCTTTTTTCTAAATCATTTTTAGAGAGAGAGTCCGGGGCTGGGGTGGAGATGTGGAAGCTCTAAAGATTATCAGGGTAACTGTACATCTCATGGGGTCTCCTGTCGTGAACTTAACCCTTTCCTCCATATATACACCTTTATTGCATGGGCCAATAGTGTATATCCAGATCAACAGGAACATCTGATCAGGTTCTACACTGTTTGCTTTTAGATTTATTTTGTTACTTCTGACCATGGATGTGCCAGCTGATCTGGATCTACACTGTAAACATATGCTATATAATTTGTGTATATAGAGTAAAGGGTTAAGTTGATACACAAGCTTTAAAGAAAACTATCAGAATGACTGTCAGACTTCAATCATTGAGAATTAGGTGAATATCATACTTTCAAGTAGAAAATTTCAGAGTGGAATCATTAAAATATTAGTATTATAATTTATGTTCAACTAATTTGTAAAATAAGTGTGAACATCATGTGATCTTCTATTTAGCAATGCCATTCTATACTGCTCTGGATTTATCTTTTTTTCTGATATAACTTTGGATTTTATTGTACCATAGGTCCATTAGAACAATGCTTTTAAAAACAATGTCAAATTGCAATTTACAGCTGGTTGGTATGTTAACATCCTGTCATAAAACTTTAAGGGTACATTGGAGGAAAAGCCTTATCAAAGAAAGACTTGTAAAAACAAGGAATGTGTGAAAGCAATCTTGTTAAAACAATGTTTCACATTGTACATAGGAGGAAAAGCCTTATCTAGAAAATGCTTTTAAAAACAATGTCAGATTAAAATTTTCAAGTAGTTGGTACCTTTACATCCTGTCATAAAACTTAAGTGGTACATGGGAGGAAGAACTAATCTAGGCATACATGTACCTAGGTTCAATTACAATTACAATTTAAGGTGGTATCATTTGTCACAATATACTTTTAAAGTTTGGGGGAGTGTGGTTTCCTATTTTCATAAAATTTCGTGTTATTTAATAATTATATATCTTCTTAATACTTCACATATCAATTATAGGGCATATAAATGTTACAGGTCAATCAGGAATTATAAAAAATTAGAAATATGAAACAATTTCTCTCACTGAGTGTAGCCTTATTGCCGGGAGTCCAAACTTCCAAATTATCCACTATAGTATTAAACTACAGTCACAGGAAGGTTGTCTATATCAAGGTTAACAATGTCTTAGAATTTAGTTCAATAAACTTTACTAGAACAATAGTTATAAACAATGCAAACATGAATGTCAAATTTTCCTTTTGTAGTCACTGGGAGAAACATGTTTTGCTATATTTTGAATGTTGGTGATGATTATAATGTCTTCTTATACTCACAGCAGTGGTCAAGTGGGTCAGAATGTCTGTCTGAAAGATCTCACAGGTGTATTTCGAATGTTGGTGATGATTATAATGTATTCCTATACTCACAGCAGTGGTCAAGGGGGTCAGAATGTCTGTCTGACAGATCTCATGGCTGTATTTTGAATGCTGGTGATCATTATAATGTGTTCTTATACACACAGCAGTGGTCAAGGGGGTCAGAATGTCTGTCTGACAGATCTCATGGCTGTATTTTGAATGCTGGTGATCATTATAATGTGTTCTTATACACACAGCAGTGGTCAAGGGGGTCAGAATGTCTGTCTGACAGATCTCATGGCTGTATTTTGAATGTCGGTGATGATTATAATGTGTTCTTATACTCACAGCAGTGGTCAAGGGGGTCAGAATGTCTGTCTGACAGATCTCATGGCTGTATTTTGAATATCATGATGATTATAATGTGTTCTTATACTCACAGCAGTGGTCAAGGGGGTCAGAATGTCAGTCTGACAGATCTCATGGCTGTATTTTGAATGTCGGTGATGATTATAATGTGTTCTTATACTCACAGCAGTGGTCAAGGGGGTCAGAATGTCTGTCTGACAGATCTCATGGTTGTATTTTGAATGCTGGTGATGATTATAATGTGTTCTTATGCACACAGCAGTGGTCAAGGGGGTCAGAATGTCTGTCTGACAGATCTCATGGCTGTATTTTGAATGCTGGTGATGATTATAATGTGTTCTTATGCACACAGCAGTGGTCAAGGGGGTCAGAATGTCTGTCTGACAGATCTCATGGCTGTATTTTGAATGCTGGTGATGATTATAATGTGTTCTTATGCACACAGCAGTGGTCAAGGGGGGTCAGAATGTCTGTTTGACAGATCTCATGGCTGTATTTTGAATGCTGGTGATCATTATAATGTGTTCTTATACTCACAGCAGTGGTCAAGGGGGTCAGAATGTCTGTCTGACAGATCTCATGGCTGTATTTTGAATATCGGTGATGATTATAATGTGTTCTTATACTCACAGCAGTGGTCAAGGGGGTCAGAATGTCTGTCTGACAGATCTCATGGCTGTATTTTGAATGCTGGTGATCATTATAATGTGTTCTTATACTCACAGATGTGGTCAAGGGGGGTCAGAATGTCTGTCTGACAGATCTCATGGCTGTATTTTGAATGCTGGTGATGATTATAATGTGTTCTTATGCACACAGCAGTGGTCAAGGGGGTCAGAATGTCTGTCTGACAGATCTCATGGCTGTATTTTGAATGCTGGTGATGATTATAATGTGTTCTTATGCACACAGCAGTGGTCAAGGGGGTCAGAATGTCTGTCCCACAGATCTCATGGCTGTATTTTGAATGCTGGTGATGATTATAATGTGTTCTTATACTCACACAGCAGTGGTCAAGGGGGTCAGAATGTCTGTCTGACAGATCTCATGGCTGTATTTTGAATGCTGGTGATGATTATAATGTGTTCTTATGCACACAGCAGTGGTCAAGGGGGTCAGAATGTCTGTCTGACAGATCTCATGGCTGTATTTTGAATGCTGGTGATGATTATAATGTGTTCTTATACTCACAGCAGTGGTCAAGGGGGTCAGAATGTCTGTCTGACAGATCTCATGGTTGTATTTTGAATGCTGGTGATGATTATAATGTGTTCTTATGCACACAGCAGTGGTCAAGGGGGTCAGAATGTCTGTCTGACAGATCTCATGGCTGTATTTTGAATGCTGGTGATGATTATAATGTGTTCTTATGCACACAGCAGTGGTCAAGGGGGTCAGAATGTCTGTCTGACAGATCTCATGGCTGTATTTTGAATGCTGGTGATGATTATAATGTGTTCTTATACTCACACAGCAGTGGTCAAGGGGGTCAGAATGTCTGTCTGACAGATCTCATGGCTGTATTTTGAATGCTGGTGATCATTATAATGTGTTCTTATACTCACAGCAGTGGTCAAGGGGGTCAGAATGTCTGTCTGACAGATCTCATGGCTGTATTTTGAATGCTGGTGATGATTATAATGTGTTCTTATACTCACAGCAGTGGTCAAGGGGGTCAGAATGTCTGTCTGACAGATCTCATGGCTGTATTTTGAATGCTAGTGATCATTATAATGTGTTCTTATACACACAGCAGTGGTCAAGGGGGTCAGAATGTCTGTCTGACAGATCTCATGGCTGTATTTTGAATATCATGATGATTATAATGTGTTCTTATACTCACAGCAGTGGTCAAGGGGGTCAGAATGTCTGTCTGACAGATCTCATGGCTGTATTTTGAATGCTGGTGATGATTATAATGTGTTCTTATACTCACAGCAGTGGTCAAGGGGGTCAGAATGTCTGTCTGACAGATCTCATGGCTGTATTTTGAATGTCGGTGATGATTATAATGTGTTCTTATACTCACAGCAGTGGTCAAGGGGGTCAGAATGTCTGTCTGACAGATCTCATGGCTGTATTTTGAATGCTGGTGATGATTATAATGTGTTCTTATGCACACAGCAGTGGTCAAGGGGTCAGAATGTCTGTCTGACAGATCTCATGGCTGTATTTTGAATGCTGGTGATGATTATAATGTGTTCTTATGCACACAGCAGTGGTCAAGGGGGTCAGAATGTCTGTCTGACAGATCTCATGGCTGTATTTTGAATGCTGGTGATCATTATAATGTGTTCTTATCCACACAGCAGTGGTCAAGGGGGTCAGAATGTCTGTCTGACAGATCTCATGGCTGTATTTTGAATGCTGGTGATCATTATAATGTGTTCTTATACTCACAGCAGTGGTCAAGGGGGTCAGAATGTCTGTCTGACAGATCTCATGGCTGTATTTTGAATGCTGGTGATGATTATAATGTGTTCTTATACTCACAGCAGTGGTCAAGGGGGTCAGAATGTCTGTCTGACAGATCTCATGGCTGTTTTTTGAATGCTAGTGATCATTATAATGTGTTCTTATACACACAGCAGTGGTCAAGGGGGTCAGAATGTCTGTCTGACAGATCTCATGGCTGTATTTTGAATGCTGGTGATGATTATAATGTGTTCTTATGCACACAGCAGTGGTCAAGGGGGTCAGAATGTCTGTCTGACAGATCTCATGGCTGTATTTTGAATGCTGGTGATGATTATAATGTGTTCTTATGCACACAGCAGTGGTCAAGGGGGTCAGAATGTCTGTCTGACAGATCTCATGGCTGTATTTTGAATGCTGGTGATGATTATAATGTGTTCTTATACTCACAGCTGCAGTGGTCAAGGGGGTCAGAATGTCTGTCTGACAGATCTCATGGCTGTATTTTGAATGTCGGTGATGATTATAATGTGTTCTTATACTCACAGCAGTGGTCAAGGGGGGTCAGAATGTCTGTCTGACAGATCTCATGGCTGTATTTTGAATGCTGGTGATGATTATAATGTGTTCTTATACACACAGCAGTGGTCAAGGGGGTCAGAATGTCTGTCTGACAGATCTCATGGCTGTATTTTGAATGCTGGTGATGATTATAATGTGTTCTTATGCACACAGCAGTGGTCAAGGGGGTCAGAATGTCTGTCTGACAGATCTCATGGCTGTATTTTGAATGCTGGTGATGATTATAATGTGTTCTTATGCACACAGCAGTGGTCAAGGGGGTCAGAATGTCTGTCTGACAGATCTCATGGCTGTATTTTGAATGCTGGTGATGATTATAATGTGTTCTTATGCACACAGCAGTGGTCAAGGGGGTCAGAATGTCTGTCTGACAGATCTCATGGCTATATTTTGAATGCTGGTGATCATTATAATGTGTTCTTATACTCACAGCAGTGGTCAAGGGGTTCAGAATGTCTGTCTGACAGATCTCATGGCTGTATTTTGAATATCGGTGATGATTATAATGTGTTCTTATACTCACAGCAGTGGTCAAGGGGGTCAGAATGTCTGTCTGACAGATCTCATGGCTGTATTTTGAATGCTAGTGATCATTATAATGTGTTCTTATACACACAGCAGTGAACAATGGGGTCAGAATGTCTGTCTGACAGATCTCATGGTTGTATTTTGAATGCTGGTGATGATTATAATGTGTTCTTATGCACACAGCAGTGGTCAAGGGGGTCAGAATGTCTGTCCCACAGATCTCATGGCTGTATTTTGAATGCTGGTGATGATTATAATGTGTTCTTATACTCACAGCTGCAGTGGTCAAGGGGGTCAGAATGTCTGTCTGACAGATCTCATGGCTGTATTTTGAATATCATGATGATTATAATGTGTTCTTATACACACAGCAGTGGTCAAGGGGGTCAGAATGTCTGTCTGACAGATCTCATGGCTGTATTTTGAATGCTGGTGATGATTATAATGTGTTCTTATACTCACAGCAGTGGTCAAGGGGGGTCAGAATGTCTGTCTGACAGATCTCATGGCTGTATTTTGAATGCTAGTGATCATTATAATGTGTTCTTATACTCACAGCAGTGGTCAAGGGGGTCAGAATGTCTGTCTGACAGATCTCATGGCTGTATTTTGAATGTCGGTGATGATTATAATGTGTTCTTATACTCACAGCAGTGGTCAAGGGGGTCAGAATGTCTGTCTGACAGATCTCATGGCTGTATTTTGAATGTCGGTGATGATTATAATGTGTTCTTATACTCACAGCAGTGGTCAAGGGGGTCAGAATGTCTGT
This sequence comes from Corbicula japonica, assembly GCA_038501625.1. Classification (NCBI taxonomy): domain Eukaryota; kingdom Metazoa; phylum Mollusca; class Bivalvia; order Venerida; family Cyrenidae; genus Corbicula; species Corbicula japonica. The sequence continues at coordinate 92,241 of JAZAYU010000561.1, read as the reverse complement.
CTGACAGATCTCATGGCTGTATTTTGAATGTCGGTGATGATTATAATGTGTTCTTATACTCACAGCAGTGGTCAAGGGGGTCAGAATGTCTGTCTGACAGATCTCATGGTTGTATTTTGAATGCTGGTGATGATTATAATGTGTTCTTATGCACACAGCAGTGGTCAAGGGGGTCAGAATGTCTGTCCCACAGTTCTCATGGCTGTATTTTGAATGCTGGTGATCATTATTATGTGTTCTTATGCACACAGCAGTGGTCAAGGGGGTCAGAATGTCTGTCTGACAGATCTCATGGCTGTATTTTGAATGCTGGTGATCATTATAATGTGTTCTTATACTCACAGCAGTGGTCAAGGGGGGTCAGAATGTCTGTCTGACAGATCTCATGGCTGTATTTTGAATGCTGGTGATCATTTTAATGTGTTCTTATACTCACAGCAGTGGTCAAGGGGGTCAGAATGTCTGTCTGACAGATCTCATGGCTGTATTTTGAATATGCTGGTGATGATTATAATGTGTTCTTATACTCACAGCAGTGGTCAAGGGGGGTCAGAATGTCTGTCTGACAGATCTCATGGCTGTATTTTGAATATCATGATGATTATAATGTGTTCTTATACTCACAGCAGTGGTCAAGGGGGTCAGAATGTCTGTCTGACAGATCTCATGGCTGTATTTTGAATGCTGGTGATGATTATAATGTGTTCTTATACTCACAGCAGTGGTCAAGGGGGTCAGAATGTCTGTCTGACAGATCTCATGGCTGTATTTTGAATGTCGGTGATGATTATAATGTGTTGTTATACTCACAGCAGTGGTCAAGGGGGCAGAATGTCTGTCTGACAGATCTCATGGCTGTATTTTGAATGCTAGTGATGATTATAATGTGTTCTTATACTCACAGCAGTGGTCAAGGGGGTCAGAATGTCTGTCTGACAGATCTCATGGCTGTATTTTGAATGCTGGTGATCATTATAATGTGTTCTTATGCACACAGCAGTGGTCAAGGGGGTCAGAATGTCTGTCTGACAGATCTCATGGCTGTATTTTGAATGCTGGTGATCATTATAATGTGTTCTTATACTCACAGCAGTGATCAAGGGGTCAGAATGTCTGTCTGACAGATCTCATGGCTGTATTTTGAATGCGGTGATGATTATATAATGTGTTCTTATACTCACGGTGGTGGTCAAGGGGGGTCAGAATGTCTGTCTGACAGATCTCATGGCTGTATTTTGAATGCTAGTGATCATTATAATGTGTTCTTATACACACAGCAGTGGTCAAGGGGGTCAGAATGTCTGTCTGACAGATCTCATGGCTGTATTTTGAATGCTGGTGATCATTATAATGTGTTCTTATACTCACAGCAGTGGTCAAGGGGGTCAGAATGTCTGTCTGACAGGTCTCATGGCTGTATTTTGAATGTCGGTGATGATTATAATGTGTTGTTATACTCACAGCAGTGGTCAAGGGTGTCAGAATGTCTGTCAGACAGATCTCATGGCTGTATTTTGAATGTTGGTGAGGATTACCGGTATAATGTGTTCTTATACTCACAGCAGTGGTCAAGGGGGTCAAAATGTCTGTCTGACAGGTCTCATGGCTGTATTTTGAATGCTAGTGTTCATTATAACGTGTTCTTATACACACAGCAGTGGTCAAGGGGGTCAGAATGTCTGTCTGACAGATCTCATGGCTGTATTTTGAATGCTGGTGATCATATAATGTGTTCTTATACTCACAGCAGTGGTCAAGGGGGTCAGAATGTCTGTCTGACAGATCTCATGGCTCTATATTGAATGTCGGTGATGATTATAATGTATTCCTATACTCACAGCAGTGGTCAAGGGGGTCGGAATGTCTGTCTGACAGATCTCATGGCTGTATTTTGAATGCTAGTGATGATTATAATGTGTTCTTATACTCACAGCAGTGTTCAAGGGGGTCAGAATGTCTGTCTGACAGATCTCATGGTTGTATTTTGAATGTTGGTGATCATTATAATGTATTCTTATACACACAGCAGTGCTGAAGGGGGTTAGAATGTCTTGTCTGACAGGTCTAATGGCTGTATTTTGAATGTTGGTTATCATTATAATGTATTCTTTTACACACAGCAGTGATCAAGGGAGACAGAATGTCTGTCTGACAGGTCTCATGGCTGTATTTTAAATGTTGGTGATGATTATAATGTATTCTTATACTCACAGCAATGATTGTGGGTGTCAGAATGTCTGCGTTACAGATATCACTGGTGTATTTTGAATGTTGGTGATCGTTATTATGTATTCTTCTACACACAGCAGTTTTCAAGGGGTCACAATGTATGTCTGACAGATCTCATGGCTGTATTTTGAATGTTGGTGTAATTTATTCTTTAACACAGAAGTGGTCAAGGGGTTCAGAATGTCTGTCTGACAGGTCTTATGGCTGTATTTTGAAAGTTGGTGATAAGTATAATGTATTTTTATACACACAGCAGTGATCAAGGGGGTTTATTTTGAATGTTGGTGATCATTATTATGTATTCTGATACACACAGCAGTGGTAAAGGAGTCAGAATGTTTGTCTGACAGATCTAGCAGGTGTATTTTGTATTGTTTTGACATTAGAGCTTACTTGGAACACAATTGAGCGATGCCAGGATGCACGGCACACATCGAATTGGGATGAACTGATATTTTAAATTTAAATGTTTTGTTTAAATATGGTTTCAGTGATTAAATCGTCAACCACTGGCTTGAAGGATAGCCATATTGAGGTTCCATTACCAGGTTACTGACATTTCTCAGCTGCTATATTGCCAAACTGTAGTTTGAGTGACACAATGGGCTCTCCTCTATGACATACTGACCAAACAGGGAGTCTCTATTTCTCCACAGCCTGTGCCACTTTACTATGGTTTCACCTGTTGGTCTTATGGTGGAGAGACAAATCATGCCGGAAGAGCTTTGGTAATGTCCCAGAACTCCCTGGAATAAGCCAGTGTTGTTTTCGTTCCCCGTTGTGACCCGGTTGTATCAAGATTTTAAACACCACCAGGGCCACTCTTTAGTAATCGCAGGTTAAGCAGGATTCAGTTTGGTTTTTCCCACCTTCCCTGCAGTTGTGGTTCCAGTTGATCCCTGTGTCAAAATCGGGATGCACTGGGGAGGGATACTGGAACAGTGTTATAGCTTAAGTAAATTGAATAAAAATTACACTTTTTTATGAAAACTTGTTATTTTCAGTTAAGATTATAAAATTTTATAGGATGTAATGACATAAAAAATACCCTGATTGGGATAACTATCAAGGTTGTGTAGGGATACAAAATTCAAATATTTTATATACATTCCAGCATTTTATAATATCTTTCTTACATATATTATGAATGATAATCACAGTCACTAAATTTAGATGGTATTCACTTGAGTTATGCTTTAAAATACATATTGCTTTATGTTAACTGATTCTGTGATACTACACTCGTCAAAAGTTCTAAGTGCACACTTTTTAATTTTGAATATTTCAAAGTAAACATATTCTAATTGAATGAAAGATTTACATTATGTTAATTATGATCAAACAAAAATATTTTTTTGAAAACCGTGCATATGTGTTATGCATTACGTCATCCACGTCGGCATACGCTATTTATGCGTTATTCCCGCGCGGCAATCGAAATTTATTTTTTTACAATCGTTTTTGTTTTTCACATGTTCACCGACTCCAGACAAACACAAAATAACACCAACAAATTGTAACCATGCAACGGTTGACGTCAGCAGACAACGACATTGCTGTCAAAATTCTTTTCACTGGCACAAGTTCAATTTTGTTGTAAAAAATCTTGGCGGTTTTCGTAAATGCAAAAGTAATACCTTATTTTTGCATATTTTATTAATTTAAGAAGAAAATCAAACGATATTATTTTCTAGATTGATTACGTTGCTGACGTTGAACGCTGACGTTACTCAATAACGTCTTTAAAAATTTACGTAAAACAACGTAAACTCGAAAATATTAGTGTAGCATATGTTGGATAAGTGTTCAATAAATAAAAATTTAAAACTAAAATTTACAGAAATTCAATAAACTTTAAAAGCGAATTATTCGAAAATGACGTTTATTTGGACAAAAAGCGTGTCCGAAAACTGGTCAATTTTATCGAAATTAATACATTTTTTTCGTTCGGAAAGGCTGTTATACATCTATCATAGAAAATTGCATCATCCCAAACTGCTTGACAATTCAAAAACTTTTGGCAAAAAACATTGTGAAAAAATATGGAAGTTTCTCCTTGAAATCCTGTATAAACGTTATGGATAAAATAGAGAAAAGTGCGTTGGCTCATCAAGCCCTGCAGACCATTAAAAAGCTACTGGAAGCAATTTCAGTGCAATTGAATGAAAAACTACATTATTTCCTTTAAATTTACATGAAATTTAAATTTTACAGAGATGTGAAAACGATCACAAATTATAGCCGATGCAATAATAATTAAATTGAGAATTGCTCTCTGAGTACAAGTGAGCTAAAATGTTATTATTTTTTAATCTGGTTAGGCAGACTTAAATCTTTTGGTGTGCTTTAATAGAATACTGATTCTTCTTCATTTTAATTAACACTATTTTGAAAGATTCAATCAAATAATTTGAAAAATTAACATTTATCAAGTGAACACTTAGAACTTTTGACTAGTGTAAGTCTGATTGAAATGGAAGTACTTTTGTACTAAAAGGAATTGGTATATACAAATTTATAGATATAAAACAGAAACTCCAAATACTATTATAATTGCAGAATGCTGAGGCGACCATGGAGTCTGTCCAGGTGATGAGTCAGGTACACTTCAACACGTAAAGAAATTATGTGAAACAGTTCTTGGTGTCTGCTAGCATAAAAACCAACAGAGTCTTCCTATGACTACCCGCAGCGCAGCAATTGGCTGGACAATTATGTGACACATAAGATGTGATTCCTGTGGGAAGTGTATCCCGAAACGCAATTGAATCCACATACAACAGCATCTTTTGTGTTGTGATCATCAGTTAAATATGTTTAAGTCGCATTACAGTGAAAAAGCCAAGATGTCAAGGAGGCACAACAGCTTGTCTTTAGACGCAGCATATAACGAACTTATTAGTAACTTGGAGCGGGCTGCAGTTTTACATTGCCAGGCAATAGATTAATCAGCTCAGCTAGAACGGGTAGAAGCAAAAAGAAAAAAGAAGCAAAAAGAAAGATTGAACGAATGGAACAGGATTTTTGTTAAAAACGTTAATGGCGAGTGAGAAAAAGAAAATGGATGATGAACTTCGCAAAATGATAACGGAAACTGAGAAAAATGAAATGAGAAAGGAATTTGAGACTTCTGTAATATTGTAATGATCTTATTATACAAGTCATTGCACATGATCTATGACCAGGTGTATTGTTTGTGTAATTTAATATTATTTTCCTATTGCCAAGTAGTTAATAAGAATAGAATTGTACACAGTAACTGAATTATTGCCTTATGCTAAAAATAAATCAGTTAAAAGTAAATTTATACTCTATAGTCCTTTTACTGTTAAATTATTATATTCATGGATTGGTGCAAGAGTATGGGTTTTTTTCACCAAAAAGCTATTTATAATTCACAATTTACACAAGTTAATATCTTCAAAATATTTTGTTTCCAAATGTTTGATAAGGTTATCCTGTTTGCATAAACCAAGTTTTAACTGCCTTAGTATAATACATTGTAATTCTTGATGCCATGTAAAGCTGTACTGTATCTTTTAAGCAAACTACGATACATATATTCACAATTTTCTGTATTATTATGTGTACATATCATAATTCATTAATTTGTTGTAGCAATAAAAGAATTGTATCAGTGATCTAGATCACAAATAAAAAAATCTGTGTTTCAAATTGTCTATCAACTGTATTGGCTTTGAATATTCCAGAAATCACCTGTTAAAAAAGCAGTGCAATCCTTACTTATCTAAAGATTTAGTGTGTGCCAGTAAGACTAATCAACTTAAAGAATCATGTTAACTATGAACTATTCTAGTTCAAACTGGAATGTACAAAACTTTTCGTATACTATTTATACCGTACTTTCAATGCAAAAGTCCAGGATTTCCTAGCAGTAACTGAAACTGCTCACCAACTACACACTCTATCAATATATTATTAAAACCTTTAGCTTGGCCAGTTGTTCTAAGGCAAGCTGAAACTTTTTAGGAAAGAGATACATGTTTGCTAGATGAAACCAGTATGATGGAGCTTTGTACATGGTGTATATGCTCTTGTTTTAACCATTTCCTCCATAAATACACATTTTTAGGCATGTGCAACCACTTCTGTACCGTCTGATCAGGATCTGACTGGCCGCTTTTTGGTCAGAATTAACTTATTAATCTAATAGCGAACAGTGAAGATCATGATCAGATGGCACGGGATAAATGCCTATATACGGAGGAAATGGTTAAATATCTCAGTCAAACCTGTTTGAAATATTATCTTGATACTTAACCTTTGAATCCATGTTATATGGCTGTTCTCCATATGAAAACAGTATATATCCACATTAACTGGCACATATGTACCATTTGATCAGAATCTATACTGTTGGCTTCTTTATTCATTGGGTCAATTCTGAGCAAGAAGCAGCAGCCAATGTAGATCCAGATTAGAAAGCAGATGTGTTGACTAACCTGGATCTACACAGGCCAGTGTAGATAAAATACATATATATGTAATAATGATAAGACACTTCCACAGTACTGAAGTGAATGAAAATGTAGAAAGCTAGTTTGTAAAACTTTCCATTGTATTTAATTGATATTTCGTGTTTCACTATGTTTTGAGTTCTGGCCCTTTCAAATCACTTTTATATGAAACTTAATGTTGCATATAACTTTAAAAGTACTTGTCCTATTATTTTTTAAGTCATGTTCCTTTCAAATGACTTAAATATGGAACTTAATGTTGCCTATGATTTTAAGTCCTTGTCCTATTTACTAAATAATTGGAGTATATCATCTTCATCATCTTTATGAACAAATCCATGTGTGACAACAAGAATGATAACTCTTATTTTACTATTTTTCGAGTTATGCCCCTTTAAAGGACTTAAATATGGCTTTTTATGTTGCCTATAAAATTGAAAGTACAGTCATGTCCTAATTACCTCATATTTGAAATACATCATTTGCATTAACAGAGCCATCTGTGACACCGCGATTGATTACTCATGATCAATGTTTTTTTTAGTTATACCCCTTTCAAATAACCTGAAACTTAATTGCTTATAACTTGGAAAGTATTTGTTCTTGTGAAACAATACTTGATGTCATCTGTTTAATAAAGTTATATCTGTTTTCTTCTTTGTGCTTCTTTGAATGATTAGAACCTGAAACTTAATTTTGCTTATAACCGGAATATAAAATAAAGACAATTATTGATCATTTAATTAGTAATTTTGTAGTATTGCAATTCAATGTGAATTACATCAGACTTCATGAAAATTGCAAGACCAACAGACCTGTCCTGTAAAATATGGGCCGGTCTGACATGATTTCTTATGTTACCGGATCGAATGTCGGGCAAAATTTGAACTGCTAATTCCTTTAAAACATGTTTGGGTCAGACAGAATTTGTTACGGTAAGACAGATTTTCACATCTTGTCTGACCAAATGTCTGACACTTTTTTTTCAACTTTCGAGAAGTCTGTTACATCGTTTTATCATATATGATAAAACATAGACCCACATTTCAACTTTTTTTGCAAGAAGGTGACGTGTTTGGCTGAATACCAAATTCTAGTTTCTTAAAACCCTTTACAAGGTTTGTGATGTTGCCAGAATTTGTAGATCAAGGTCACATATGACAGAGTTGTGCCCCTTTTTCTACTGTGAATTAGTCACGAAAGCTTGATGTTGGCTATAACTTTGCCATTTCTTAATATTTATTCATACACCAGATGACATAAGTGTTCACTGAAACATTACTAATAACAGTTAACCTTTCACTCCATATTATTGGGTTTTATCGCATAAGTGTAGATCCAGATCAGCCAGCACATCTGTGCCATCTTATCTGGATCTACACTGGCCTCTTCCTGCCTGGTCAGAAATAACAGAATTTTTGTTCATGTTTATATTTGGAATGAATGTTAATCTCGATGAGACGGTGTCACACACAAACCCCAGGTTCCCATTTCAAAAGACAAGGTCACAGTTAGGGGCCAAAGGTCAAGGGAAAGCCGGCTCACCATGTTAACAACAGGCATCTACTCGGTTGTATTTTTGATAGCACAAGTTATGTCCTTGACCTAAAGGAGTCAAGTCCATTTTTTGTGGTTCTTTTCTGTCTGGTTCAAATCTGACTTTTTCCTGTCAACCTATTACAGTGTTGTAATGTTACTGGAGAGATTGGATGTTGTTTCCAAGAAACAAGACCTTATCTCAAGTCATGCTTCGGGTTTTGAAGTTTAACTAGTAATGCAATATGCCTAACATATCTAGTATCAAGATCTATAACTGTCCACATATAAATAGAGTTAAGCAGTAAATGTATGAAATAGGAATGGGTGTCCACAAACCATGGCTATATACAAGTAAAGGACAATGCTTCAGCCCTATATTAATGATTTATGGTTTATTATAATTATTTATACTTTATCTTACATTTTGGTTACTCCAGTGTTTTTCACATGCAAGAATCATTTGAGGCCTGACCAGAATACAAAGGTAACCATCGAATGTCTCCAAAAGCCATCTTTATACAACTTAAAAATTAAAAAAAAACTTCCTTGACCGGTGCATGATACTAGATAATTATATTTTGCAGATCATGAATTAAATTAAAATGATAGGGCAAAAGCCTGAAAAGGTGACATTCAAGAATAACATCTATGTCAAACCCAAAATCTGTGGGTCTAGTAAAGAAAAACAAATGTAGACAATGTTTTCATTGATCCAATGTCATAATTTTATTTTTGAAAGCGATTATAATTTAAATTATGCACACAATAATTGATAATTGAGTGATATAGTTCATTTATTTAAATTCATTAACCCTATTTTTTATCAATTTGCAACCTGTGTTAATCTAGATCAGCCAGCAAATCCATGCGGTCTGATCATGATCTGGACTGTTTGCACTTTGATGAGGTAAATCCTTATAAATCTAAAAGCATCGGTATAGATCCTGACCAGATGTGCCTGCTGATCTGGATCTACACTGTTGCACATGCGATAAAACATGTATACATGGAGTAAAGGGGTACATTTGTAATTAAGTTGCACCTCAAGTTTTAGAAACAAATAAAACACTCAATTGAAACTATTAAGCCTTGTCAAATGTGTTTTCAATCTATATGTAATGTATGGAATGCTAATAATATGTGGAGGTAAGCTGAATTTAAGTAAGTTGATACCTTATTATCCATGTTCCCGGTAAAAAATATTTAGAAGATTTAGCTACATTTTTATTAATTTAATAAAACAAGAAATCTAAATTCGTACAAAAAATCACTCTTTAAATTCCAATTGACATACATGATACATGAAGCTATTTTCATATTTGTTTTAGAATAAACTAGTTAGTTAGATATAAGTTAGGAGCTCAACTATAAATTGATAGAAGAGAAACAGTACAACATGTTCATTTCTTCATCCCTATTAGAGTAAAAAAAAAATAAAGTCGGAAGTCGATATAAAATTATCATTTTAAATTTGATGATAAACACTAAAACAAAAACAGCTATGTATTCCACCAGGGTCTATTGATTGACTCTGATTCCACAGTCCACATTTCAAGTCTGATCAATTCTGTCAGGCATTTTAATTTTGTAATAACTAGATAAGAAATACAATTTTTAAACCACTGTGTTTCTGTATGATCTATATGATTATGTTATGTTAAGAGTAACTACATCATTTAAATACACACATCGTCGGTCAAGTCGATTTCAATGATCAGCCAGATCCGGATTTCAAGTCTTACACATCCATAGGTAGTTCCGAATCATGGTCAGCTCCGAATATATCGATTGATCTTGTCAACAAAAAACAATAATACAACCCAAAATAAACCTTAACCTTTATCAAATTGATGAAAAGACATGTTTCTCCGTACTGTAGCTTATTAAGGACTCGAAACCGGCGAATTAACGATACCCGAATAAACCATCTGAACCAAATGTCGTCGTAAATATTAACCATTGTTCATTCTAATACCAATTAAAGTTGTAGGCCTAATAGCTTAATTTATAACAAAAAACACATAATTAAAAAACATTTATTCACATTTAACCAGTTAAATTGTGAAATGTCTTACATTTTTCACGGCTGACGTTTATCACGATTCGCGGCGTGAAATTCATCAGCCGGAACCGGATGTCTGACAGATCTCACGGGCTGAGCGATTTCACGCTACACCGGGTCCGGACCTCTAGACTTTTGGTCTAGAGGTCCGGACCCGGACCCGGAGACAACCCACATAGAGTTGTCTCGGGGTCCGGGAAAATTACTGTTATAGATATTATGCAGTTTTAGTGATATTTTCTCAAAAATGTTATTATTTATCATCTTATTTAATCATAAAAATGTAATTTAGTCATTAAAATGTCACATATAAGAATTTTATATCAGTTTTGAAAGACCAATAATTCGTCGCTTTTTGCTCGTGGAAAGTGTAACCAACGGCACTCTCAAAATGCGACCTACAGAGCTTTAATAAATGAATGTTTGTTGCCTTTAATCTTTATTATACATCTTAACTTTTGCTATTCCTCTTCTGTTATTATATTGTTATAATAAATATACATGTTTAGGTTCAAATAAATAATTGTTAATAAAATCGAATATTACGCCGCTAGCTTGTTCTGTAAAGAGAAGCAACTCGTGAAAATGTTTACAGCGCGACACATAAACGAAATGCTGCTTTGAACCTTAAATTGAATAATGAAACTTGAAAGCAAATACCATATAAACACATTAAAGTATATGGATCCATGACGATGGCTGGGAAGATGTTAGTCTCAATTATTCGACTACAAGCACAGAAATCAACCCGATTTAATTTCTGTTATTTATCGATAAACGTTATCCAGGTAAACTTTAAGCGCGGAAATCGAAATTTGTTGACGTGGGTGCAGACATGGGGCGAATTATTTTCAAAAGTAATGCATTAAATTATCATTATTTGCCAGATTTGTGCATTTAATTTAATTTGCATTACTGTATTTTTAGAAAGTAATGCATTGAATTAACATTTTTCAAAAAGTAATGCATTAAATTAAGCATTATTTTATTGATATGTGAACTCGCAATAAATACTTAAGTTAACTGTCAATATATAATAAAAAAGTTATTTTCTTTTACACAAAAAACAACACAAGTTTAATAATATACAAAGTGTCAATATGAAAGTGTTAAGATCTAAAGTGACACCTCAAGGGCTTACAACAAAACTAGTCTAAGTAGACATGAATTATTACAGTTCAGGTTTAGCTTTTTACACACTTTAGTTATTCTCAATTTATTGCTGTTTTTCACATATTTGGAAAGTCATATTGACCAAGGACATAACTGGCAACTAATCTAATCAAAATATTATGTAACTTGCATCTGCATTACATGCTGATCTACTACTACTTAACAATTATATTCATATTTTTCTTTTGCTATAATGGTATTAATTAGATATATAATAATTATAAAGTAATAACATATTTAATCTTAAGAGCATCTTAGTATTAAACAAGTCACTATTAACATATATTTTCATATTAAATAAATCAATTTATAGTGAAAATAATCCATTATAGGGAGCAACATTCAATTAATGCCCAATAATGCTAAGCATTACAGCATTTTGGCATAGGTACATGTAATGCATTAAATTACATTAAAATAATTCTAGATTTGTTGCATTAATCATTACCTTGCATTACTGGGAAAAAGTAATACATTATTAATGCATTAGCATTAAAATTTAATTCGCCCCATGTCTGCGTGGGTGGAGGTTTAAAAGAGTTTTGCAAAAAAAAAAAACGAAACCGTTATTTGTAAAGGATTACATATATTAATTCTATTAGAATGTGGCTTTTCAGGTATGTAAATTTTTTAAAGATACATATGGTTTAAGATGCTTTATGGACCCGCCAAAGTTGCGATTCAAATTCCGATCAGCGGCATATAGAAATAGAAAGAAAATTTTCGCATTGATTTGAATAGTAACTGGGTTGTGCGCAAAGGACGATCATCACATATATAGAAAAGTCATTGTCGCGCACAAATAGTTGTGCTAGGAAGATGTAAGCTGTGTATAAACCACGGAACATGCTGATTTCAAGCGGATTTAATTCATCTGAAAATACTCGGAATAACTTTTTTACTATATAAAAGACCGTGTCCATTTAAATTTATAGATTTATTTATGGAATTGCTAAATACTACACACGACTTTTGTTGGCGTGTATTATCACATAAAAAATGATGGACACTTACCTGGTCGTCTTCTTGCCATCTCACTTGGCTTTAAACTTCTTATAACTATACGTGATTTCATAGTATTTAATCCTATCGTTAAAGTTTTTATTTGGAGCACGGGTTTTTGAGCATTTAAATTTATTGAATCTCTTTGAAAAGTTGCACGTTTTCCTGTTTTTCATACAAGTTAATTTTACTTTTTAACGAAACAAAATCACTGAATTTTTCACCGATATGAAACTTGTATTCCATAACAATTAATACCTAGCTAACTGTAGTTTTTCACAGGTCTGTTTAGTATAATAATCCAATAACAGTAAGCGTCGGATCATAATAAAATCACAAACAAATTTTCATTGTGTATCAATTTATTTATTAAATTATATATTATTTTCAATCATTATCATCAACAATACAACAAAGCAACGATAGATCATGTACGCAATACTTTAGACCGCAGTTGTAAAGTGTCGTTGGTTATACTTCCCATGAGCTATACAGGTCGAATTATTTGGTCTTAAAAACTGAAATAAAATTCTTAAATTAAAATTTTAATGCCTAAATTATATTTTAATGATTCAATCAGATGAAAAATAATAACACTTTTGAGTAAAATATTACATAAACTGCATAATATATATAAGAATAATTTTCCCGGACCCCGAGACAACTCTATATGGGTTGTCTCCGGGTCCGGATCCGGACCTCTAGACAAAAGGTCTAGAGGTCCGGACCCGGACCCGGAGACACTTCCTTTGACATGTATTTGCAAGTGAAAACCTTGCACAGGAATACCTGAAACAAAAATTGTGAACATTAATTTATTGTTATTCGACGTTATTAATAATCTATTTGAAACAAAGAAATAAACAAAGAAACTTTACACGTATTCTTTACTCCGACGGAAACCCGACGGATTTAAACCTGTTTTAATATTTCAGGTGATTTTGTTGTGTAAATACATTATACTAATATGAATTCTGTATAATTTACTCTAGTTCTTTCACTAACAGTTGATGAGGATCACATCAGATTCACGTAAAGTACAGAGAGTGTGAAAGCCTATACACTTCCGAATCTTATTTTATACTTTGAACAAACACAAGAGTTTTCTCACCGTGTCAAACCATTACGTCGTTAAAGACACGGTAATTCCGTTGAAATGCCGGTGTTATATACGTTAATATCCGGTAGCCTACATTTTTGGCACATGGTTAAGATATCTACCATGTTTAGACAGTTCTACGGAAAACAATACCAAAAACATAGCCGGTATTAGCGATCAAACATTGGTCTGGCATACGCATACTTTGTATAGACTCAGTTTTTCAACATTCGAGAAGAGCATTGTGAGCCTGAGTTCTCATCCTAGCATCATCGAGAAGAACACAGTGAGCCTGAGTTCTCATCCTAGCATCATGGCAGCATAAATCAATGATCAATCTGTTATCAATATTAGAACAGTATGTCTTGAAATGATGATTATCGAGAAAAAACTAATACTTTTCTTGCGACTAAAAGAACGCATCCAAAAATTTAAAAATAAATCCCGTTTTATGAGATTTTTTTAAATAAAATGACCTCAAATAACATTATTTTCATGAAAATATACAAATTAAATCAATGGTATAGAGACATTTTGTGGTTATTTTCAAAAAATTTTAAAGTATGAAACATATAAAAAAATCGTTTTTTTAATGATATGTCAGTTTAAAGATCACGTTCTAACATCATATCCATCAAGCCTTAAACTTCACGCTACCAGGCTGTTATGCTGCTAACTTAACGTTGTCATGTTGACAGGCTGCTTACTTTACGCTGCCAGGCTGCCAACTTCACGCTGCCAGGATGCCAACTTCACGAACATCCGTCCATCACATGTTGCGTTTGTTACTGAGCGGTTTATTTGGAAGCCATATTTATCTGAACCTTGAATAAAATAAAATAATGATATGTAATATTGGCCAAGCTTGAATTGTATACTTTTGATCTATTTATAACTTGATTAGATGGCGATCAGCATGTGGAATGTTGCGCGTGTCAACTATTGGAGACCAGTCCACAAACTCTACTTTCTGATTGATCAATTGAGGATACTGGATCAGTTCTAACCAATCATCTGCTTGGGATTGGAGACTGGTTTCTAGTCTCCTGTGATCTTTTCGGCATATTAAAGATTGCAGGGATATGTTAACGTTACGAGAGTAGCGAATGGTTTCTGTATCTTAATAATGAATATTACACTTCACCGATAAAACAAAGTAAGAATTGGAAATAAAGAAAGGCGATTATTCTCCGACAAAGATGCATTTAAGTTGCGTTTAATATGGATTTAAACTTAACTTTTCATGCAATTGACCCACTTCATTCAAACTAATCTTTTGCGTACATTACAACGTGATGATCGACGGACGAACAGCAAAACATGCCCTCGTTTTTTTTCGCCTGTGGTGTTCAGTCATCGAATAAGTTGCACGGTACTGGGCGGTCGCATATCTATAGTCATCACGATAACGGCCTGGTACGCCTGGCACAGCTATTGTCGTCATGATATCAGGTACGGTACTATGTGATAGTCACAACTACAGGCGTCATGATAACGGCACGGTACTCTGTGATAGTCACAACTCGAGACGTCATGACACATGCGTTTGAATTTTTATCAATGGTTACTTTCAATTGTTGGTATAGTGTCCTATGCAATATCTTTGATATTGCATATAGAAGTATATTGATTCAAAACTTCAAACGACTGTGGACATGATAACGGCACGGAACCGGGCGGTGGCATATCTATAGTCATCACAATAACGGCCTTGTACTTTCGTCATGATTTATGAACAACTCGTCAGTTTTCTAATATATGATGATAACGGATAATGCGGTGGAAGCCTCAGCTTTATGCCTTATTATTATGTCCAGGTGTTTAGCAGTTGCCAAAGCTATAGTCGGCATGATAACGGTCTGTTACTCGACATATTGATTACATCCTGGAATCAACCGTTGTCACAGCTTTCATTGTCCCAATACATGTAACAGCTGGTACTCGTCATTTGTCATAGCTAAAGTCTTCATTAACGCGGACTGGTACTCTTTGATTGTCATAGCTACAGTCGACATAATTACCACGATTACAACCTGGTACTCGGCGGTTGTCACGGGGATTGTCGTCATGATACAGCATTATAATGACGGTCTGGTACTCGGCGGTTGTTACAGCTATATACATTATGATGACGGACTGGTCATCGGCGGTTGTTACAGCTATATACATTGAATGACGGTCTGGTACTAATGTATAAGTCTTCTTTTATACGGGCAGATACTCTTTGATTGTCATAGCTATAGTCAACATGATTACCACGATTACAAACTGGTACTCGGCGGTTGTCACAGGGATTGTCGTCATGATACATGTAATGACCGGCGGTTTACATGTAGTCGTCATAATTACTGCTTGGTACTCGGCGGTTGTCGTCATGATACATGTAACAGCCTGGTACTTGTCATTTGTCATAGCTATAGTCTTCATTGATACGGACTGGTACTCTTTGATTGTCATAGCTATAGTCAACATGATTACCACGATTACAACCTGGTACCAGGCGGTTGTCACGGGGATTGTCGTCATGATACATGTAATGACCGAGTACGCTTCGGTTTAGATGTAGTCGTAATGATAACTGCTTGGTACTCGGCGGTTGTTACAGCTTCATAGGTTATAATGACGGTTTTGTACTCGGCGGTTGTTACAGCTATAAACATTATGATTACGTCCTTGTATTCGACGATTTGCTGGTAGATGAAAAAGTTAAATGTGAAGGAATTTGCTAATAAGTTTGAATGTATTTCTTAATTTTACTGATCTTCCTACACTTACTTAGCTTTTTAAATAAAGCATGCATCCTGGTAGCGAGAGGTCAGCATTATGGCAGTCTCTGGCATCGCGAAATCAGCAGTCTATCCGTCTGAGAGTCTAACAACGAGAATTCAGCAATCTGGCAGTCAGACGGTCTGGCATCATGAATTTATATCGCTTGTTATGGATATTAGAATAGTCTGTATGTCATGAAATGATGATAACACAATTTATTTTATCGTTTTATCGAGATACACTCATCGCGCATTTTTTCTTCCTTGCGACTATAAAATCTCCAAAAAAGAATAAAACACCGCTTTTATGAGATTTTTTTAATAAAATGACCTCAAATGACGTTATAGTTATGGAAATGTACAAATTATAATAACAGTTGTGTACGTTTATTTTTTTTCTAAATTTCAATTTTAAAGTTAAAATATACGTGCATGTATATTTTTTACAGCAGATCCCCTGAATTAGTTATCTATCATAAAACTAATTATATACTATTTCACATTATGACTTTGTTAATGAGCTGTTTATTTGTGAAACTGGAGCTAGAGATTTACTTGAATATATTACAATATCTAACATTAGCCCAGCATAAATAGTTTACTTTCGATCTATTGATAACTTAATAAGATCAGCCTGTAGAATTCAGACTGTGTCAAAGATGGGAGACCAGTATACAAATTTGAGCTTCTGATTGGTCAGTTTGGATACTTGGATCAGTTTTAATCAGTCAGCTGCTTTGGAGTAGAGACTGGTTTCTAGTCTCCGGTGAAGAGTGATCTTGCCTGCAGGATAAGACACTAAGAACATTAACGTTAAAATAGCGACTGGTGATTAATGAGAATTTCACTTCGCTTCAAATCTTGCGTAATGGAATTATCGATGTACTTTTATTTTAACAAATATTTAGTTAGATTACAAAGTCTGTTAACTGCAGAAAGAAGCAGACATACATTATTGATCAGGATATCTATACACGAGACAATTTACCAATGTACATAGATCTTGTACAGTGTGTGTCAAAAGCGTGTTCACCTTTAACCTGCATAGCGTCACCGACTACTGTTGTATAATTTAATTTCGTTAGGATTAATTTTCGCGCAAAAGGCCTTAATGATATTTTCGCGCAGTCAAAAATTCTTTTGCATGCAACATTGTTGAGCTGATGGGTGGGTTGGAGTTATTTCACCAAGACAATTTGTACTTGTTTTGTGATACGAGAACCTGTTGGGGCAAGTGTAAGGTTGGTGCACCCTAGAACCTGGTATAAACCCCCAGTGGCAATTTGTTTTGCCACTGACCGTTCAAGGCGGTAACCCCTCTGGTTCTCACTTTCGTTATTTGTTTGTGGCGTCCATTTTAAAACTGATTATTTTAATACCATGCTCTCTTTTCCTCTCTACTTTTTGGCTGTGTGGGGAGGCTGTGTATGCTGGATGTGGCCATTCCTGATATGCATATTTCTTTTTTTTTACATAAGATTAAATATTCAATGGTTCAATTTGCAGGGGTTTGATTTCGGGCACTTTCCATAGCGCGAAATACGCGAAAATTAAACCCCAGCGAAATACAGTGATATCACAATATTTAGATCCATATCATCATGTGTACCCACCTGGTCTGATCAGGGTCTATATATGATAATACTCTACAAGACCCCTAAGACCCTAACAAGGAAGAAAATTATACCGCAGCGAAATGTAAAGAGACAACAATGTTCATCATCCATCAAATTATTGTTATTTCTTCATACAAATATAAATGGAAGACATAACTGTGTTAGTAAGCCTTCCATACGAGTAAATTCATCCAAACTAACCGTTATTTATATAATATCATGAACAAACTCTCGAAGAAATATCAAATCCAATGGAATGTATAGTACCTTTCACGTTTGCGAAGATCATGTGGGGAAAAATGGCCCGAGGGAGCCTTGTTGTAAAAACTCGGCACAGCTCCGTTACCGCCTCGAACCAGTTTTCCGATAGACATATAATTTTCTTCGGTTGAATGACAGTGAATTAGAAGAAAATTAATTTCCATTGGTCGAATAAAGTATCCGTTAGATGTCCTTTTTGCACGAAGTTTTCGTGCTAAAGTGATTGAGTGAATAAGGCATTCAGCTTTGGACAATTGACTGGACAAGACAAATTTAAAATTATATTAGTTGAGTAATTATTATGGAAGAGGAGAATTCGGACAGTTCGCCACGTGGTCAAGGTTTACAGATAAATGATACTTCGCAAGCGTTTAGTAGTCAATTACAGCTTGTGTTAGATGAACTTAGAACTCAGAGACAGGAGTTTCAAGTTTTAAGGGACGAAGTACAAGGAAATTCAAGGTCAGTGACTTCAGAAGTTAACAAATTGAAATCCGAGAAAAATTTAAGTCGGAAATTTGAAGGACATAAAATACAATACGAACTCAATAGCAGTATAGACGAAAAAGCTAAACAAGCGAAGTGGGGCATCGAGAACGGAAAATATCAATACGCCTGTGAATTGTTGGAGGAAATAATCAACCTAATTAAGGAACGTAATAAACACATTCGAATAGCGGATACCAGTGCCGGAGGCTGGGATACAGTCAGAAATTATGTCAGTAATCCAATTGCCAGTGATGATGAAGACGAAGCGAAAATTTCAAAAGCCGTAAACAAAGCTCTTAAACGTAAAAAGGAGAAGCAAGCCGGTAAAATCTCTACTGCGAAACGTTCAGGTACTACGAGATTTAGTCCCATGGATTTTAATGTTCCAATTCGCAACACGCCTGGAGTTTATGGCACGCCCGACAGATCAGCTACCACTGGGTTTGGCAGAGGGAACCTTTTTCGTCACTACTTCGGTGGACCCCGTTACAATAGCACTTCCGGAAGCTACGGTACAGCCGCTCCTGGTCCCTGCTTCGCGTGCGGAGAATTCAGCCATTTCCGTCGAGACTGCCCATATACATTCAGACAGCCCGGGAACCAGCCAGCATCCAAAAAATGAAACATTGTTAAAAGATGAGTATGAGTTTGATTATACTAGATTTACTCATGACTTTCATGAATACGAACATGGGCAAAAAAGTAGTCTTGTAAAAGGAAGATTGAGAAAAAACCTTCAATTTTGGACTAATATAGGTGCGTCGGAGTATATTCTAGATGTAATAAAATTTGGCTATAAAATTCCATTTTATTCCATACCACCTAACTCAGTGAGCAAAAACAATAGATCTGCTTTGTGTGAGCAAGAATTTGTTTCTAGTGCTATTAAAGATCTTTTAGATAGAGGTCTTACTAAGCGTTGCTCTCATCTTCCTCGAGTAGTTAATCCTTTGACTGTATCTGTACAAAATACTGGCAAAAAGAGGCTGATATTAGATCTTCGGAATGTTAATAAACATCTCTGGAAGCAGTCTGTTAAATTTGAAGATTTAAGGATAGCCTTATCGTATTTACAGAAAGGTTATTTCATGATAAAATTCGATATAACAAGTGCTTACCACTTTATAGAAATTTTTGAACCTCATACTGACTTTTTAGGTTTTTCTTGGGCTGCCGACGACGGTCAAATTCTATATTACAAATTTCTTGTTTTGCCGTTTGGATTGTCTAGTGCGTGTTATATTTTTACTAAATTAACTAGGCCGTTGGTAGCAAAATGGAGAAGTGAGGGTAAATTAGTTCTAACATTTCTAGATGACGGCTTTGGCTGTGCGAGCGATTACAGTCGAGCAATGTTGCTGAGTAGGCAGTTAAAACAGGACCTTTTGTTATCAGGTTTTGTACCTAATTCAAACAAGTGTATTTGGGCGCCTATACAGAATCTGCAATTTTTGGGCTCAATTTTGGATTCTATGAACGAAACTGTTAAGATTTCTGGAGAAAGGGTAGAGAAAGCTAAATTAACTGCATCCCAATTACTTCAAGATCTTAAGATTCACAGGAGAGTACCAGTTAGAAAGGTAGCAAGCTTTGTAGGTCAGATCATTTCCATGAATATTGTAGTAGGTCACGTTACACAGATAATGACTCGTTACTTGAGTCTTGATATTCTACAATCCCGAACGTGGGATTCTTATATTTCTCTTTCTGATAACAGTATGGCGCAGATAAAATTCTGGCTCGAACGTTTAGATTCTGTAAATTTTAGAAATATTTTTCAGTCTCAGATCTGTTCTAGAGTCGTTTACAGTGATGCTTCAGCTTTAGGATTTGCTGGTTATGTCGTTAATACTATCAATGGCGTGTCACATGGTCAGTGGACAAGAGAAGAAAGTCAGAAATCTTCCACCTGGAGAGAACTTTCTGCGGTTTTTACAGTATTAAAATCGCTCGTTCATGTTTTAAGTAATCAGAGGGTTAAGTGGTTTTCAGATAATCAGGGCGTTGTTGCTATAGTTACCAAAGGTTCTATGAACAAAGAATTACAGGATCTCGCAATTAGTATATTTGATATATGTTTGCGCAATTCTATTTCTTTGGAAATGGAATGGATTCCTCGTTTTCTCAATGAAAAAGCAGACTATTTATCTAAAATTATTGATCAAGACGACTGGGGCATATCAGCAGAATTGTTTTCGCTGATTGAATCAAGATTTGGGAAATTGAGTATAGATTGGTTCGCTTCAGAACACAATGCTAAGTTGCCAAGATTTTATTCAAAGTTTTGGAATCCTAGTTCTTTAGGAGTTGACGCAATTACAGTGAATTGGACAAATGAGTTCGGTCTGTTTGTACCGCCTTTCTATCTTATCCACAGGGTTTTGAATAAAATGTGCAAGCAAAGGGGATACTAGTTGTACCAGTTTGGAAATCAGCGCCTTTTTGGCCGCTGTTGTGTTCAAATGGATGTTTTATCTCCAGTGTTAAAGAGTATTTAGTTTTGCCGACAAAGTCTAAATATTATGTTAAATGTAAGAATGGTCTTGGTATTTTTGGTAATACAGATTTGAAATTCGGCATGCTCGCCTTGTACATTACCTATAAAGGTAAATAAATCCTCAGTTCAAGAACGTTGCCTTTTTTGAGTTGTCTCCCTTAACATCAATACACCGATTTGATCGCAAGGTTTTATGAAGATTAAACCGTTTATTACAATTTCTTCGTGAAGACTGTTTCTCGTTTTGCTCACTGGAACAGTTTTTAAAGGAACGCTCTTCGGAACAGTTTTGCTTATTTACTTGCTTTTTTCACTGGAAATGTCTGATATGCTCACTGGAGCAGTTTTTGCACTCTTGTGAAAAAGAAAGAAAAGAAAATGCTCACTGGAGCACTGTTTTACGCTCACTGGAGCACTGTTTTACGCTCACTGGAGCACTGGTTACGCTCACTGGAGCACTGTTTTACGCTCACTGGAGCACTGTTTACGCTCACTGGAGCGCTTTTTACGCTCACTGGAACGGAAATATTAATGAACATTGTTCTTATATAAATACCTGTTTATATGAACTGCGAGATTTTGATTGTTTCACGTAGTCAGACGATGATCATGAATGATGACGATGATGATGACTATCTGTAACTGTTGTTCATATTCATAACGGTAGTTTAGTTTTTGATCTTTAATATTAAAAGCATTATTTTGACAAGAAGTGATTTTTTATTTGTGTGAATAATGTATTTATTAAATTTTTTATTCTAAATCTCTTTTTTCAGATCCACAAAAATGAAATAGATGAGTTGCCACCTGTTTTGGCGGACAAGATCAACCTACTCCCGGAAGTACTGATGAAATCAAGAGCTTCAAACACTTCTAAAAAGTATGAGCTGGCATTTAAACGTTGGTCGAATTGGGTTTTTAGTAATTCTTTAGGGAGTGGGGATGTCTTGCCCGCTAAAACTTTAACTGTGGCTCTTTATTTATCTTCTTTAATTCAAACTGCGCATAGTCCTGCCCCAGTGATAGCAGCTTTCTATGCCATCAAATGGTTTCATGAATTATATGGTTTAATTTCTCCTACCGACTCCAAAGTTAACGTTAATATATTAGAATCTGCCAAAAGGATTATAGCTAAACCTGTAAATAAGAAAGAACCAATTTCTATTGATGATATTTTGGCAGTTTATAATTCAATGTATGAAGAGAAAAATATCAAAAATCAGAGAATTATCTGCGCTATTATTTTAGCGTATGCAGGTTTTTTGCGCAGTGCTGAGTTATTGAATATAAAGGTATCAGACATAGCTTTTGAGCAGTCATATATGGCTATTTATATTGAGAAAAGTAAAACAGATATTTATAGGGATGGACACTGGTTAATGATTGCTAAAACAGGCACTGTTTTGTGTCCTTATGAAAACATTTTGAAATACATTAAGTGGACAGGCCTTGAAGGAGATGATTATCTGTTCTATAATTTGTCAAAAACAAAAACTGGATATAAAGTTAGAAATTCTCGTTCTAGGACTTCCTACACTAACTTACGTGAACTGTTTTTGAATGCTTTAAAACCACACGTCCGCGATATTACAAAGTATTCTTTACATTCGTTAAGAAGTGGCGGAGCTACCGCTGCTGCGAACAGTGAATGTGGCATTAAGGAACGTATGTTCAAGAGACATGGCCGATGGGCCAGTGAGAATGTGAAAGACGGTTATGTCAAAGATAACTTGAAAGAGCGTTTAGCTGTTTCTTTGTCATTAGGTTTATGAATTCTTGTTTCATAAATTAACATAACTGAACATTATTTCAAGTGTAAATGTTAATTTTTGGTTGTATTGTAATTTTGATTTAAGAAGAAAGCTGCCAATTTTTAATTTTATCCTGCTTTTCCCCGTTCTTTAATTTCACAGTGATTGTCCAAGTGCTCTATACATATAATACAAAAACAAAATGTTTTTCATGTGTGCTGTTATTTATCGTAAGGATCTGGTATGAGTTTAAAGGAAATATCATTTTCTTCGGTTGAATAAAAATTGGCAGTTAAGTGAATATCGCTTATTAATATTCTGTTTGATTTGTATAATTGTCTGATGTTTTGCAGCATTTCTTCATACATATGTAAAATGTTTATATGCATATATGCATTGTTTCACTGGTATGATTTGTTAAAATGTGTTTACATTAAGCACACATACGCATACACTGCACAGTGATTGTCCAAGTGCTCTATACATATAATACAAAAACAAAATGTTTTTCATGTGTGCTGTTATTTATCGTAAGGATATAGTATGAGTTTAAAGGAACGACTTTTCCTTTCAAAAGAGCATACGCTGAGATACTTTTTTCCAAGCCGTATATCTATTTTATCATTTTATTAAGTTGTTTATTTCCAGTCTCATTTTCGTAGTAGCGGAAGAATCTATTTTTCATTTATAATTATGCAAATACGTCATGGCGCGCGACTCTCCGAATACAGGCGGGTAAAATGATTCCATCACCGGATAAAACACGGGAAACCGATCTGGTATGCGTGACTTATATTACTAAACTAACATGTAAAGCTTTCGGTTATCACAGTGGCTCCATAGTTCTAACAATCTGAACTTGTCGCAGTTCCACTCTTCATAAAACGGACATTTACAAAGCGATTCATGTCGCTATAGTGGTAATATGTTTCCTTATGCTACATTTAGACAATAATTTCATAAATTTTAATGAAATATATTCAGTGGATAATAATTATTGAATCAAAACTTGTTATGGCTTATATGTTTGAACTCAACTGCTAAAACTTGGGCTTCGATATACGCGATATTCGGCAAAGTATATCGTACATACGCATATCCCTACCCCCAGAAAACATGTACGAAACTTTATTTAGTTTTTGCAGTTACGCACTATGATATCACCTAATGCAGTTACGCACTATGATATCACCTAATGAAGTTACGCACTATGATATCACCTAATGCAGTTACGCACTATGATATCACCTAATGCAGTTACGCACTATGAGACTATACTACGCATATGAGAAGTTAAAGAGTGATATCATCGTATAACAAAGGTGACATCACCAATTCACATTCAACTATATGGTATTATTGAATGTGATGACTTCGTTGTTCGAAGTTTAAGTCCGCAGGGATTTTAAGTAAAAGGCTTGATTACAGTTAACCTTGTAATGGTTAGAAACCTTCAGATAACTTGGTGGCTCTGGAATCTTTGAGCTCGAATTGGAGAAAGTGCTTGAATCATTTATAACATATGAATAAATTGTAAATCAACTTAAAAATATGCGTCGTAAAGGAACCAGATTTTGCTATGCCATAACATAGATCGACAATTACGTGATGTCGAAATCTGACGTTTCATACCGAATATTGACCGAAGATTAAAAAAGCCAAATGTAATTTTTATTTATTGCAAAATTGACAAGTAATACTTTATAACTATCTGGTAAAGATATATCTTACATTGTAATAAGTAATTCATATTTCAGATTTGAGACAAATTGATACGGGGTGCGTAACAGTAAAAGGTGTCGTCCGTGATATTTTTAGAAATTTTAGTTGTTACTATATATGGAAAGGACTAACATTTATATGTATCTGTATTTGTGTCATATAACTAGTATGCGAGATTATTACACACTGACTATATTAGCTAATATTACACCAAATCGCATAATAAGCAATGTCGTCTGCTCAACTTGATGACGTAATTTCAATGATTGACGTCTGCTTTTCGGTCGTCTGCTCAACTTAATGACGTAATTTCGATGATTGACGTCAGCTTTTCGAAGAAGACACTTGACGCGTCCCATATGTAGATCTAGTAATTCAATTTAACATGGTTTTAAAAATAACTATATTTGGCCGATTTTATGTTTATAAATGGTCAAAGTCAGTGCTGTCAGCTCTTTAATTTGTGTTGTTTTCTCAAGAAAAGATCGCGTTCATGTTTTTTATTTCAAAATTTTCCAAGTAGTATTATTAAACCAGACATCTATTTTTGGAAATTGTGTTGTTTACGTCATGCATGAATAAAAAACGCATGAAACATAAGAGATGAAAAATATGTAGGCTTTATAATCTGAAATCCTTTAATCTACAATAATTTATTCATCATATAACCAGACTATTCCGGCTTCGAAAACTTCATTTCTGGCACTGCGGATAGCGGCGTAATTTAACAAAGTCATTTCTCGCAAAAATTGCGTATGGTAATGTACAGGTACAATTCTTGTTGATAAAATTACTGCGATATTTCATCATCCAAGTTTTCATTTATTAGACAAAATTTCGAAACGATTTAAAATGCATAAATTATTCTAATTATTGTTATAATGTTAATAGGTTCGCGCGATATAAGCCCAGAGACTTCTCTACGAACACGAAACAGAAAAGACAGTTTATGACTGTAGGACCTTTTTGAGGCGTAATTAGAGAGACGGGGATTATTTTCTCGGCCGTATGATAACAACTGACGAAACATGGCTCCATGGCTCGGAGAATAAAGCCATTAAAACAATCTGTTGCCGATACCTCCGTCAATCTAAGTCCAGTTTGGAAGTTCATGTTTATCATGTTCTGCAACCGGATGGGGAAGCTTCTGCAACATGCCGTCCCCAAAGCTACCACGGTCAACACAACGTAAATCACCAAAACAGTATTTAAATTTATTATAAAACACCGGCGCACTGATCGCACTATGTCTAGCACAGTGAGTACACAAGTATTTGCATCATAAATATATAATTATACAATAACTTCATTTCTATTTTATTTTATTAATTATATTTATTACATAAAATTATATAACATTTAATGCTTATGCATGTACGTAACCAATTATTGTTTTTCACAGGTGCGCTCCAGAAGAAGCGAACAGGGGATTCCCTTTGATGACTTTCTTTTTCTCAAGAGAACCCTGAATTTTAGCTCAGTTATCTTTGTTTAGTGGCACCATTCCGGTACTGTGTCGGTGTTTCTTTGATGCGTAAAAATAATGCTTTAACGTTTTCTCTGTTTATGGTATTTTGAAATAATATAATTAGCCATTTTCAATCAAACTGGTTGGTGATATTACTATTGTTAATAATTATGGTTCACATAATAATAATTTAATAATCAGCCTTCACCAAATTTGCAGATTGGGACTTTTGAACCAGAGCTGGCTGGTTCGAGTTCCTGAGGTACATGGTGACACCGTTTTGCAGTGTAATAACAAGTTATCACCCGATGCTCTTAATCCACTTTGATTTGTAAAGACGACTACCTCTGCCAGTGATTGTGATAAATTAAACTAAATTTAACAACCTCTTTTATGAAAGTTGACTGCGCGTGGAATCATTCTCTTTCCCTCAACTACCTAATGGTTGAATAAAACCGGGATGGGGATAATTTTAATTTTGGTTGGGGATCCCATTTTGTTTCATTTATCAGCACCTTTAAAATAATGCATAAAGTTTAAGACGACATAAAGAAATGTAACTATTGTAAGGTATGCCGCATGTTATTTTTTTCGAAAGTTTAACTTCCCTTTACACAATGTACTTAACTACTCGTAAAGTAATTCACTCATTCATTGAATGGTCCGCTTGATCTTAAGGTGATACGTTTATACTATAAAGATTTAAATATAAAATTCTTCTGAACAAAATATCGTGCTTTCCTAGGAGTAATTGATCTTAATGAGTTTAAAGCATAATACATGTACATGTCACAAAATGCATACCCACATATGTTCATATATTGTTGATTTATTAGGCAAGCCAGTAGAAACATCCAAATCACGAACTCGCGTTGTTTATCCCATATTTATTGGACCAAAAACAATCAATATTGAGTTAAAACAATATATGTTTGAAATGTATGAGCCATTTAACTACACGATCTTGTAACTTTAAAGGCATGTATTATACAGTTTTTGTTATTATCAGAATTGATCTATTTCAGTTGTCTACTTTTCGTTTTAATGTCAAAGTTCGTTACTAACATAGTTGAACTTTGTCAATACGGTGCAAGTTTTCATCTAATTTCTTAAGAAATTATCATACAATTTAATTTACATCTCGCTCACTTGTCATTTTAAATCGAATTAGCTCTTTTTCTTGTTCAAGCGAATGTATTTAGAATGATCAATTTCTTAGACTCACTTCGATTTAGAAATGTGCTAATACATATATCAAAGAACCACATTGGCATTTACAACAATGTCTTAAAGTATTATACAAGACTTTGCACAGCAACGACAATATTCGACAATGTCCTCTAAAATTAAAATTGTGATTTTAACAAATGACCTTAAAATGTTTAAATTTCAGTAATGGAATATTTGCTTTCTGTTTAAATGTATACTCAGCCAAAAAAAACAACCCTGTATTGGCGTAATCTTTTGGAAATATCAGAGGTGTCGATTGACAGTTTTTAAGCATCTCTGTGAGTGAATGGGATTCTTAACATCACCTTACAAAGACGTTCTGTAAGTGTTTTGGCGATATAGCCGCCCGGCAACTGTGGCCTCATCTATGAGAATCTGCAGATTACACGAATGGTAACAATTGTCGGCAGATGTTCCATATCAATTGTGAAATTGTTTCTTTCACTATATCTTGCCTACTCAGCGCACAAAGAATCATATCAATTTGAATGCTGAGGGCGGTATACATGCCCAACATGTTGACGTCAGCTGATAGTTCGGCTACTGTCGTTAAAGAGTTGTGTCACACTAAGGTAGATGGACAGGTTGTTCATCTAGTTTTGACGTCAAAAACTAAATATTGTCCAAATCGTATGAAAATTGGTCAGAATAGTGTGTGAGGATCGCTTTATTGAAATATGCAGATATATCCACTTGCCGACGACAGTTATTAAAATTCAACGCCATCTATGAAGGCAGCTTGATTTCCTCCATTTTTCTCTTAATGTAGAGATTTTACTATGTAGTTTACGCCAAAAATGATACAAAATTTGCCTTGAACATACACCAGTAAAAGTATAATATGATTTTAGTAAAATCTTGAATTGAGACATTCTATGTACTTGAAATATCATAATAATGTATGTAACGTGAGCTTCTTTGGCACCGTGTTTAGCGTACACCTTCAGCCTTCGACGTAATATAAGCGCGAAACCAGACGATGAGCTATCTTTTTTTAACATGTGTTTGCCAGACGATTAAATGTTTGAAATATGAAAAAAATAGGTGTCTTCGGGTTACTGTTTGCGAACTTTTTGCTAAGAGCTGCAAATTTGACGTATTAAAAAGGCCTGTCGTGTCTCTCGACTTGAATCCCATTTAACACGTAAGGGATGACCTCGAGAGGCATATGCGCCGGCGCTACCTTTTAAATAATGTCAACATGATTGGCAGGTGCAACTTGTCAGGAAGATGAACTAGTTTCTATTTGTTTGACAGATGAATGTTAACTTACGCCGGCACTACCTTTCAAATAACGTTAAAATGATTGGCAGGTGCAACTTGTCAGGAAGATGAACTAGTTTCTATTTGTTGGACAGATGAATGTTAACTTACGCCGGCACTACCTTTCAAATAACGTTAAAATGATTGGCAGGTGCAACTTGTCAGGAAGATGAACTAGTTTCTATTTGTTGGACAGATGGATGTTAACTTACGCCGGCACTACCTTTCAAATAACATTAAAATGATTGGCAGGTGCAACTTGTCAGGAAGATGAACTAGTTTCTATTTGTTGGACAGATGAATGTTAACTTACGCCGGCACTACCTTTCAAATAACATTAAAATGATTGGCAGATGCAACTTGTCAGGAAGATGAACTAGTTTCTATTTGTTGGACAGATGAATGTTAACTTACGCCGGCACTACCTTTCAAATAACATTAAAATGATTGGCAGGTGCAACTTGTCAGGAATATGAACTAGTTTCTTTTTGTTGGACAGAGGAATGTTAACTTACATCCGACGTCGTGTTGTCGCACGTAACCATTTACGTGTTGTACACAGTCGATATTTGTAACAACCGGATAAAACAACATACTATTAGTCAGGAAAATTCGAATAAGAAATAATAAAACAGTTTAATTTAAACATGACGATTTATTTAAATCAGTTTGAAAGATCATATACATATGTATTATTCTCCTTGGCAAATGCATAAAGCAAAGAGAGAAACAGTTTTTTAATTGAGCGTAGTTTAAGGCCCGGTCACACCGCCCGAACGTTGCTTGAGCGTTCCTTGAACGGTAGGCAGGTGTACCAAACGCTCGTCACCGCTCAAAAAATGGAATAAAAATCGAAAACACGGGCGTTGGTTTAGCGGTGCACCGCTGAAGCCAGCGTTGCTTTAGCGTTGGTTTAGCGGTAGCAAGCGTTGGTATAGCTGTGACGCGAGCGTTTGGTATAGCGACGTTCTGCGCATGCGCTCATGGCCGCCGTGGCTCGCTGCTTCAACGCCCGACACCGTTCCAAAAACCCCGTGTCCGCTCGTAAAACGCTTATAAGCGCTCCACCAACGTTTTTGCAACGTTTAATCGCCACCCGGGCAACGCTGGCGAAGCAACGGTGGTGCAGCGTTCAAGAAATCGGCGTTGGTCTAGCGGATCCACGAACTTTCGTCTAGCGGTGCCAAACTTTGATTGGGCGTTTGTGGAGCGGTGGTGAACTTTGCCGGGGCGGAAAATTTTCCCTTTCTGACAGCTCGCAATATTTTGTGCAGCTCAAAACTTTCGGAGCGGTAGGAGGGCCCCTCGAGAAACATCAGCGGTGGCCGAGCGTATACGGCATTGCTTTAACGGGGGCCAACTTATGTTTAACGGTGGTGAACGGTTACGGGCGGTGATGAATTTTTTTTCACCGCTCCAGGGACGCTCCAGCAACGTTCGGGCGGTGTGACCGGGCCTTTATACATTCCATATTTAAGAGAGAAACTGTTTTTTTTTAATTAATATCGTTTAAACATTCTATATTTCTTTTCTATTAATTCGGTAATAGTCCAATTGTTAAGTTAATAAATAGTAGACTGATATGATCAAGAAACTTAATGAAGCATGCTTAAAGGAAAGTAAAAAAACAAAAATGAAATATTTGAACCATTTTTAAAGACCGAACGTTTCGAACACCCGCTGTGTATTATCGTGTGATTTACACAACTGTTGTGGTTTATCATATTTCTGTATTTTACTCAATGACAAAAGACGATATCAAATTAAATATAAAGCTGTTAATTACAAACGAGTTTTCAAAGCACATTAAACATGTTAAATAGAACGTAGCCCATATTCTCATATTCATTTATGAAGTTATTACAAAGATATCATTAATACTGTTTATTGTTTGACAAATTTGAAAATAATAATAAACATCAACCCTGTGACACCTAAACAATTGAACTTCGCCAACAGAAATGCCGTTTTGGTGTCGCTTTTTAAAAGCAATAGCAAACCCTTGACTTTAATCTGGAAATGTATGTATTATAAAAACTAATGTTTTATTTTATCAATAGTTCTGTAGTTGTCACCAGAAAGTATAGATATTTGCGTATCGTATCATTTGACGCCGAGACAATTCTAACCTAAAGTAAGGTATTTAAACCGCTTTTAAATCCTCAACGTATATCAGGGTTGAGCGCAACTCAATATTTTCACAAATTTATCACATACCTTCCGGTGTGGGAGTTTAATTACACCCGTTATATATTTTCGATATATAACTAGTTATATATCGTAGCCGAATCACTATTCATCCGCGTTATCAGCGATCAAAACAAATTTATGAAAATGACTTACTTTTGCCATCTGACCACTTCAGGCAAGCACGCAGCTTCTATGAGGAACTTAAGCATCCCTTTTACTGATAATATCCACGTAAAATATAGCTTTCTGACATCTTGATTACTCGGTAACATAGCAATACGCCAGAAGTCTATGATGAAATTCAACAACAGCAACAAAGCCATTTTCATTTCGTTTAAATCGAAAACAAAATGACCCAGACGCTGACATCGTTTTCAGAGCATCGTCGGTCTGATCTTACAACATCCCCGAAACAAAATAAAAACACTAGAAACACATTTTCAATCCAAATTATGAGTTTATATCCAGCAAATTTCAATGTTGTCATATGCCGCTATGAAACACTCTCTTTCACTATCGGCTCATATACATTCACCTCTGTTATAGATCAGCGTACACTAAATAAAAGCTGCTTCCTGGTTGGTTAAAAAAAAGGTTAGGGGAAACCCGTAAGACTCTATAGAAACATTAGCTGATTGGCCAATATAGCTAAAGAAAAAATAAAACTCATTCTAAAAAATAGAAATTGTGTATTTCTGCAGCTGTTGGAACCAAAAATCATTATCCAAAACATCTTGGATAAGAAAAAAATTACTTTTAAAATAATGCCTTTAAACAGGTTAGCCACAAGTAAATTTAGTCAATAGGCAAGGGTGGTAGTCTTCAAAGTGAAATTTGAGGTAGAAACCTACGGTCATGGTGGTATTTCATCTATGTTTTTATGTAGATTTATATTCAAACTTCATCAGAAGACCATGCCTGATATTGTCTACGAATAAATAAATCAAGCAGACTCCCAAGACTCTATATAGAACATATAGGGAAACGCAATAGTGTACGCTGACCTAAAGGCAGCAAGACTCTGGATGTATGTGATCTATTGAGCGCCTTGTTTGAAACTGATTTTGTATACAATTTGTTAATTTTGTGAATATTGACAAATCTAAAGAATTTCTACATACATTTGCAGCAGTTAGAAGGAGTCTGATTGTAAGTTGTTAATAAAGGGGCCTCTGAATTAAGATAGTGTTGAAAATAGCCTTATTCACTATATTCAGATTGGGAGATGGTGTTGTAGCTTTGTTGAGACCTGCACTTTATGATATTTCCCATGAAAAGTATAGAAATTGTCACTTTTTAAGGAAGGATTGTTGTAAAACTATACATGGGAGTGCTTTTTTTTTATGCATTTGCTTAATTTGGTATAAAAAGGTTGTTAGGTTTTGAGGATAATGCTTGCATTTGAGGAAACTTAGAGGTGGTGGTCACTGTAAGGTATATTTGGATCAAAAGTGTGGCTTTGATTTAATTCTGGTTAGGAAAAAGTGACTTTATAATGAATTAGATTTGCCTTTTAGACACAAAAACTGTGTTTTTCCCCTTTTAGAAGTCTTTCTTAATATTTCAGTGAGTCTCAGTTTTGTTAGATATGTTTTTTGATGCCTAATGTTGAACAGTGTAGAGTGGCTATATATTAAAACTGGAAAAAGAATAAAGGCAAAATGAGAAAAAATGGATTTTATGTGTGACTTTTGTTCGGTATGAGTTGGATTTCAGTTGCGAAACAGTAAATTATTTCGCGAACAAATAATTTTAAGTCGGTTCCTGGAAGTTGCGATAAGTTTGACCATAAAATGCCACCGGGTATGTTAAATAGATCTCTGACTGTGGAAAGGATTTCACTTACTGATTTGCTACTATGATTGAGGTATACAATAGTTTTAACTTTTGTTTTTAACAGAGAATAGCAGTATTTTTCTGTAAAAGTGGTTAACTGGTTTTCTTTTGGGAGTCTGGTCCCAGAAAACCATGGATTCTATGACAGAACTAAATCTGGCATATATGTTTACTAGAAATTGTTTAACATGGGGCCTTAAACATTGTCTGCTTGACACTTTTGTTTTCAAAACTGTAGCACCAGCTTGAGATTTTTTGAAAATAATTATAGCAGGAATATGTTTATTATATTTATACCTACAAAATTGTAAGTTATAGAAAATTAGACTTATTTAGAGAACATGAGTTGTCTCCCTTTCAACAAAGAAAATTGAAACAGAAAAATCATTTGATGAAATATGCTTTATTATACAATCAGAGCAATTGAATGACATAATAATTTAATCATTTCATGCATATTGACTATTTTTAGAGCATTTGGATCTGATAACTCTTTATTTCATGGGATTTTGATATAGGATTACCAATGAGGAGTGACATCCTAGAGGCATTTCAGGGAAAAAACAAGCCCCTGGGTAAATAGCAGTGTCCATTCAAGGTGTATTGTTTATTTTCATGCATAAAAACACATTTTATATGACAACTGGAAGAATTTAGTAAAAAACAGTCTCATGAAATGAATGATTTCCACTCCAAATGCATCAAAATGTCATTTTCTTTTGGATTTTCACTATATCTTGGTTTCAACAAAAGTCATGGCTGTGTATTTTAAGTGCAGAATGATACTAAATAGACTGTGTTTCCATGAATAAATATGTTTATAGCTGCTTTTAATGTAAAATTCAGGAATTTGATCTTGCGGGGAGTGAAAATTTATTGAAATAATAGCCAGAAAATGTCTTTTTTTTGTATTTTTACATGGGGTGGGGATACAAAAATGACTCTGTATAGAAGCATTTAAGGCCAAGCCAAAAAATTACTTGTTTAAAATATCATGCCTGTGTGTAAGTCTTCAGTGGTCAAGTTTTATAACATAAACTGGAATATTCTATTTTTCCTGATTTTTTTGGTTATGAATGTTATAATTGGTTTATAGTGTTTTTTTAGTGTGGCTGAACTGTCACCAACTGCTTACACTTGAAGAAAGGCTGTGAGTTCAAATTTGGACAAAAACAAACAAAACATTGATTTTAATTTCGGAATTATTTATTTCTTCATTTTATACAATGTTTGAATATAACTAAAAATAATATGTGAGGCTTAAGATCAGCGTACACTAAATAAAAGCTGCTTCCTGGTTGGTTAAAAAAAAAAGTTAGGGGAAACCCGTAAGACTCTATAGAAACATTTAATTTAG
This sequence comes from Corbicula japonica, assembly GCA_038501625.1. Classification (NCBI taxonomy): domain Eukaryota; kingdom Metazoa; phylum Mollusca; class Bivalvia; order Venerida; family Cyrenidae; genus Corbicula; species Corbicula japonica. The sequence continues at coordinate 58,211 of JAZAYU010000561.1, read as the reverse complement.
CTGATTGGCCAATATAGCTAAAGAAAAAATAAAACTCATTCTAAAAAATAGAAATTGTGTATTTCTGCAGCTGTTGGAACCAAAAATCATTATCCAAAACATCTTGGATAAGAAAAAAATTACTTTTAAAATAATGCCTATAAACAGGTTAGCCACAAGTAAATTTAGTCAATAGGCAAGGGTGGTAGTCTTCAAAGTGAAATTTGAGGTAGAAACCTACGGTCATGGTGGTATTTCATCTATGTTTTTATGTAGATTTATATTCAAACTTCATCAGAAGACCATGCCTGATATTGTCTACGAATAAATAAATCAAGGAGACTCCCAAGACTCTATATAGAACATATAGGGAAACGCAATAGTGTACGCTGACCTATATATAGGCTGGGACTACTTCCAACTAATTTTACTTTACCTCAAAAAATAGTTCACCAATTACATTTAAAATAGCTTGGGTTTCTTCGGTTTTAATGAAAGATAGTGAAGATTTCTGTCATTCATAAGCTTTCAAATCCATAATTATGACCGCATTAAACGAAGCTTCTTAGTTTTGTCAAAATCTTGACATTGAGCCTTTCGCAGAGGTGTAAAGTGAGTGTAAGGAACGACAACTCTGCGAAGGAGATTGGCTATGAAAGTTAACACAAATGACGTCATACAGTAGATCGATTTATTTTAACACAACTTCAGAAGCCTATAACTGGTAGATTCTTTTATCTAGACTCTAGCGCAGTTAATTTTATTTATTTATTTTTCTTTATTTGGGCAAATGGGGAACGGTAGGATAAATTCTTTAGTGACTAGCTTATGTATCACCCGATACGACCGAATTACTGACGTTTCAATTTTGTTTTATTAGGCGAAAGAAAGGGGCAATGCATTGATTTTGCTTGTTTTTTCAGGGTATGTGCTAAATAGAATACATCATTCGTGTTCACTTTATACTGAAATTATTAAATTCGTCATCTAAATCGATATAAACCTCGGAAAAATCCTCGTTTTATATCGATTTAGACGACTCGTTCAATAATTTCAGTATAAAATGATCACTCGTGTTGTATCCTCTCTCTCTCTCTATATATATATATCGTGCTCAACGGTCTTCAAACATGGTTATTGATAACAATACTGATTGAATGTACGGGGCGACCTAAAAATTGAAATGTGCATATCAGGAATCGCCACACTCAGAAAACACAGCCTCCCCACTCAGCAGAAAACATAGAGAGGAAAAAAAAGCATGTGTTTGTAAGAATACCAATTTTAAACATGTTAAATAAGACAGTAAATGTAAAAGCGAACCCTTGGGGTTACCGCCCTGGAACGGTCTGTCTCAAAAAACAATTGCCACTGGGGGGCTTTAACCAGGTTCAAGGGTGCACCAACCTCCCACCTAACATTTGAGACTGACATGTGTCAACGTCTTGCTGTCTGCATGAAGCCCGCGGTAGCATTTGATGCTGACATGTGTGAATGTCTGGCTGTACATAATATTGTTTGTCTGTCTGCATTAAAGGCGGGCTAATCACGTTGGTATTTTGGTAACCTTCACATTAATTAGAAACATTTGTTAAGAAATGTAAAGTCGAAGAACAATTTATCAAGTAAACCATCAAAGACTTTAAAGTTCAATATGAGGCATCGTCGAGTTTATAAGTGAAGCGTATGTCAAAACTCGACTCAATCTTCAAATGTACGACTGATGTTTGAGATTTTGATTTGTCTTGTTAAAAGAACCTATTTGACACGTTTACATACTTACTTTAAGAAACATTCATTTTATTTGATTTTATAATGGCATAAATTGCTTGAAGAATATCGCGTGCCTTTGTGCGTTGTTAAGCTGAAAGATCCGCTGACAGTGTTTTACGTTTGGTAATATTGTATACAATGTACGTACAACAGATAATATCACATTCTTTTTTTTAAGGCAGCAATTTATTAAGTGCAACGACCCGTTCATGTTATATCTCTTGACAAGATTATTGTTTTGTGTCATTGAGCAAACAGTTTTACAAAGGGATTTACTTACGCACGATCGCCTTTGTTCTCAACAATTATTGTTTTAGTGACACTCAAGCTAAAATACCCATAAGATTAAATGTTTCAAATTAATTCCTATAAAAAAGCAATGTCAATATTTTGTAACAGTCAAAATGTAGCTTATAGATATTTAAACGTCTGTATACATTTTGCTGCAAATAATTTTTCAACTTGAATTTTTAACATTAGACAATACGTCTCTATTGCGTTTATTGTACGCGACAAACATACAATATGGCTGTTATTGTACGACTCACTTAAGATCTTAAATCAACATAGTATTTAACATGTGTATTATCTTATGGTATTTGTTAGTGTATTCTTATAATCTGATCACTCCGCTCCCCACGCTGCCGTTGTAACTGTTCAACTCCTTTTTGATTTACATACTTTTCATGGAACTATTGGGATGCTGCAGTGTTTTCACGTGGCATATACTCATGCACAATGTTCTAGTTAAGGGCTTACCACACTCCTCCCTATCACATTCATCGATAAAAAGAAAATTATCAAAATATCAATATTAAAAACGTGAATTACGGTAATAAAGCACACTGCCTTTCACAGAGCAACATTATTTAAACATGTCATTTCGACTTTAAGTTAGAGATACTTGTATTTCAGGTAGTTCAGATGTAACATCAGATAAGTTTCAAATCGTCAAAATGGCATATTTCAACTGAAACAATCCGATCATAAATGAAGTTTTAAATATCAGTACTACTGGCTTGACAATGTACCGTTGCGGTAATGACGTTTTCACTTGTATTGACATATAAAGTTACGCATGGAACCCTTGGCAAAGACCGTTCAAATAAAATTGATTCTGACACACACAACTTCACAAAAATAACAAAATTACAGCCAATGCTTGTTAAAACAACAACCTTTTGCGTACTTCCTTTTACTAGTGCATTTAGTTACAGTAGATGGACATAGTCACTTGAGGCATGACTGGCATATATTTTATGGGGTGTATGTGACTAAGAATATGAACTCCCCATTGCCAAGAGCAGAAATAAATTGTATGTTAAAAAAGAAGATTTTTGAAATTGAAATAGAAAAATCAAAATTATTAAAGTTTACATTTTATTTGAGACCGTTTTGAGAACGCGTTTTTAGGATACACAATATCTCAATTGTTTTAATAATAACATTTTGATTCATGTTTTTAAAACAACGAGCTTGTACTTGAATAAAATTTGTATCGGTTTGAAAAATAAACAATTATAATAGGTCATCTTAATATTTGGTGGAAGTTACGAATGGTGTTCCAGTCCGCAAGTTGAACGTCGTAAATATTTTCTTCGATACGTCAATGACGAGGGCGGGGTTTCAAGTAATGCATGCGCAGTTCGCTATTTGTTAATAGATACCAGTACAATACCGCCGTATGCTTCTATACGACTGTCAAAAAGCGGAGTTTCTGTTAAAGCATGCGCAGTGTTTTTAAGCTTTAATGATATACACACATATAATTTTCCAGTAGAGATATATACGACGTAGTTATAATTATATTCGTATATTTGATCAGAAAATGATAATAAACGCTTAAATTAAGATAAAAACTGCGTATAAATAATTGAAGAATGTACTTTGAATTCAAAATGCTTTAAGTATTTAACTGTGCGAATAAGTGTTGAACAAAACACTAACTTATTAAAAGTGCATGGGGTTTAAAATCGTCATGTATAACATAAAACGATTTCATATAGGAAGTGTTATCTAAATGTTCATTATAATATTAGTTTTATATTATTGTAAGGAAGTGTACAAGCTCGTGTGGAATTGCACAATATCCGTACGTATTACTTTACATGAATATTAATCATTTTGTTTGTTTAATCCAAGATGACACAGTTAATTCAATTATATACCTGTCCGATAAAGAGACCATTTGAACCAGGTGGTTATTATATTTTACATATGAACCATGTCATCTGGTTTAGGGGTCGCAAACATTGCAAATGGCGAAAACTGGCTAATGTTTGCGAGCTCAATTTTGTCTAATTCATGTTCTAATTACCAAGTACATACTAAAACAACGAAAAACCGTTTGCATGAGAACTCTGAAATTCATCGACAATATACCATAGCAATTCGTACCTGAAATGAGTATAATTATGCTGGTCTACAATGTTAAGTGCCAATTCGTCAAAACAAGAAATTCAAGGAAAACTTTCTACTTTCGGTTTGAAGAAGAAACGGGAAGTAAGTTTTAGTATGTGCTTGGTAATTAGAACATGAATTAGACAGAATTGAGCTTGCAAACATAAACTACATCCTTACATGTAGCTTAATGCATTTCTTTACTAAAATGTAGTTGGCAATCAGTATTTCCCCAAAAATTCATTTTTGGAATGTTAGCCAGTTTTCGCCATTTGCAATGTTTGCGACCTCTTAACATTGACAAAATTTACACCAACAAACATATTATATTAATTGCAAAAACACAGCGTTCACACACATGTTCGTATGAGGATATGTTGAGATCCAATTACTACTACCTTGCGTAATAGCGCATGCTAAACATATTACGAAATAAAATATATTTCGTTAATTATTAATACAAGGACGAAACTATTTTCACAATTGTTTAACTTTTTTTCAAATGACATTCTGCGAGACAAACGATCTTAAGAGAGGTTCAGCCGCAAGCCGAAATGACCAGCTGTTTCTATCCGAAAATACGATAACCTACAAGGTTAACCGCTAGGCCAATATAACAAGCTGTATTCCGAAAACGATCACCCGATAGGAACAACAGCAGGCTCATTTACCCAGCTGTATCGAGACGTTTGATAATCCCAGAGGTTGAGCCTAAGACTCTTATCGTAAGCATTTATCTAGTGTTAATACAAATTTGAATATCATTCTCCATCAGACATTAGAGTTGTTATTTTATCGCAAACCTATTGTGCTTTATGACGCAGTTAATGAATCGAAGTTTGAATGTTCAAGTATCAAGTTACAACCACAGAGATCTTATACAGACTTTGAATGAACTATTCAATATTGATTACATGTCTTCTATTCAACTCAATGAGTATTTTGTAACATAATATCGATAAATACTGCTTTAAAATCGCTCGCACCTTAAACCATTTATTAAAATTTAAAAATCATTGACTGCTCTATACATTGTCGATATTTCGATTTACTGTGATATAAATTAGATGAATTGAAAGTGATCTAAATTAAATCTTCACAGCAGGTGAATAAGTTGCCTCGCGGCCTTAATAATAAAACACACAACGTAAACTGTACCTTGTTTCATTACCATTTCCGTTTTGTCTGTGCGTGTGTTTGTGGGGGGATGAGAAGAGGCAGAACTGGGGATGAAGATGTATTACATTTCTTCAGTACAAAATATAGCCAATATTGGCAATATTAACTTGTTTTCTTGATGAGAGTACGTTATCGACAACCGAGACAGTCTTGTTCTTTGACATCTATGGTGGCATAAAACTGCCATCACTTAATTTTCTGGTTTCATGTAAACTTTTACAAAAAACATATGGCTTCTACTTTAAAAACATTGAGGATTTTATGAAAACAGTAAATTATCACAAAGGCAACATACATATCTTTATCACTTATTTCTGATAAAAATCGCTTTTGTATTTTTGACTGATTGTATAACACTTTGAAATATAATACTATAATACCGGAATGTATTATAGTCAAACATGTCTTTAGCAGCCACCCAAGGGAGTGACGAAAATTGGCTGCTGAAGACAGGTGGCTGTTAAAGACAATAATAAATTAAAACAAAATGTATGTTAATGTCATACTTAAACTGGATGTTTAAGCAGGTGGTTGCTATTCGCAGGTGGCTGCTAAGACAGGTTTTACTGTATATAAATCAGCTGCTAGATGCGTCTCATATCGATGGAAGAAATTGCAGAAGAATCACATCCCCAGCGGGATTATCCGGATTATGTGTACAAAGATATACTCCTTAAATAAGAATCCTTAAATAAAAGTTGAGCTATTGCACATATTTAAACATAAATATAGCCCCATGCACATTTGTTTTAAAAACGCTGTGATTAGCCTATGTATTTTAAACACTACATTGTTTAAAAAAGACATATGGTTTAAAATCTATTTAAATTTCTGTAATCAATATTTATATCGGTATATTCAGGTTGTTATAATTTGACATTATGTTTTTGTTTGAACATAATGCAGCATTTGTTAGATATAAAACATTCCAGCTGTCGCAAATTCACAACATAACAATTCAGACAAGTTCTTTGGTCTGTATAGATGCAAGTAGTCCTGAAATGTCAACTATATGTCATATTTTTCTCATTTTAAGAGCCTGTGGTGGCCGAAAAAAGTCTCCCCGTACATATAGTCAGTACTGTTAACAATAAATAATTGGTTTCCGGTGTCACGCAATGATTACGATAAACGTTTTGGGGGCTGTCCCGGTTAGCTAAATTGGTATCATGATTGGCATTGCATGGCTAGACGCTGTCGCCTTACGGGTTCGCTTAACTGTAGGGACAATATCATTTGAAATTTACAGTAGCTCTGTTTGTGCAGTGTGACGTCCGTAAAAGGGCTCCCCGTACATATAGTCAGTACTGTTATCAGTAAATAATCGGTTTCCGGTGTCATGCAGTGAGGATTACGTTAATCAGTGTTATCCGATCAACCATTTTTAGGATTGTCCTGGTTAGCTAAATTGGTAGGCTAAGCGTAATAGGCATCGCATGGCTAGACGCTGTCGCCGCACGGGTTCGCTCACCTGTAGGGCAATATCATTTGAAATTCATAGTAGCGATATTGTGTGCAGTGTGGTAGCCGTAAAAGGTCTCCCCATACGTATAGTCAGTACTGTTATCAGTAAATAATCGGCTTAAGGTATCATGCAGAAATGATTACGTTTATCAGGGTTATCCGATGAACATTTTTGGGGTTCTCCCAGTTAGCTCAATCGGTAGCGTATTTGGGATTGCATTGCTAGGCGCTGTCGCTTCCCGGTAGGGGCAATTTAATTCCGATATTAAAAATCTGAAAACAAACTTTGGTTAAAGAGTTGAATGTATTGCATTTCAATTGTAGGTTTCGGTCAACTGTATTCAGCGTTACATTTAACAAATGTAAAATAGAAGCCATGGCAACTGCACTCGATCCAGCATTAACAAAGAAAACATTTAACAACTGGCTCAAAGGAGCCTTAGCGGTTCTTTTCACGAGAGAAGCGTTGACAGAGTTTGTTAAAAGCGAGATCTCCGACTTCCAGAGAGACTTGCTACAATCCATCTTTACAAAGAACGGCATCCCGTTAGGTACAACATGCAGTTCTTGTACGACAGCGAATATGTTGAGATGTCCAACACAAGAGTTTTGTGACAAGAGAGGAAAATGTAAATTACACGATCCAAACGTGCCGAATAAAAACCCTAACCAGAAGTGTCCAAACAACATTTGCCACAATATAAAGGATGCCATACTCAAACACCATAGATTCCAAGGACCTACCTGGCAAATCACAGATGCTACGAGATGGTGCTCAGATGCCTTCCAGATCGCAAAGTGTTACTTACCTCCCAAAGGGTATGATAACAAGGGTTCCTTTGACGAGATCGACTTCAATGGTACATTGGGAGTCATAATTAACAACACGAGGTTCCAGAATCTAATGACGACACAGATGAATAGTTGTTCTAAGGTAAATTTTGCATAACTAGTCCAGATAAACACTGTGGAAAATTTGTATTTTAACGAATTTTGTAACCAAACATATAGATCTCGTTAAACTGAGACCGAAGATAAATAGTAACAAATATCTGACTATGGTTATAAAAACAACATTTTATCCGTGTTAATGTATGATTTGTCGAGGATATTTGATTTTGAATAACATACCGGTATCATTTAACCCTTAAATTCTAAATAATTAACACGTCATAATCTTAAATTAAAGTGAACATCGTTAAGAGCAGCAAACATATACAATGATAGACAATTAATTCAACAGGTTCGAGATATGATTAATGAAAATATCCGTCACTCAGCAAGTTACGAGCTGTCGGACATACAACTTGCTCGGTGCATAGATGCCCTCCGAGACCTGCTACGGGACTCGAAGTTCCTTCTTAATGACCAGCACGCTCAAGTTGCCGTCAACAAGCTAAACCAGGTAATGTTGGTTTCGAAATCGATTTTGATGGTCTCTGTCTGGTCCACCGCTTGTTTAAATTTCTATTGACTGGCGACATTTGCCGGTATTTGTGATCAGTTCGATTTGTTTTCATATGTTTTAACCGATATGGGAATTATCGCATTTTCGATTTCTTTACATGTATGATTGGTTTAAAATGTATGGCATTGTTGCTTGCTGCTACAAATTACTAAAAATACTCATATTTAATTCTGTTATTGGCGAAAGATGACGTGCAAATAGCAAAAGTGTAATAAAGTGCAAGGACTAGATCATTACAAATTTTTTCGTTAACGTAAGATTATGACAAATAAATGTGTTGCAAGTGGTTTTCTTCACAGGTGCTTTGGAAACGGCCCTTGTTTTTCTTCCAACTTTTTATGAGTCTGATGAGTCGTCTAAAATCAATATCAGTATTTAAGGGGCTACATTTGACAAGAACATCGTTAGCGTTGTTTTTTTTCATGATAGCTATAATTAGTGTATCCATACCGAATTTACTGTCAAAATAGCATGTTCTCTAAAATCCGCAGTTAATCCATGTTTTTCTTTTCGCAGCAATTCAGCTTTATTAATACCCTTGTATTTTTTTTTAAGAAGAAATGTTGTTTATCAGGTCAGATCATTACATCAGTAATTAATTTTCGGCGATTTTACCACGTTTCATACTTATTAGATATAAATAAGTCACACTAAACAATGTGCACTGTAAACGCACTAGTTCATACTGCTGTAAGAAGTCTAAAAGCAAGATAAATGCGTATTGTTTGCTCTGCTTATGCAATGTTTGCTTATAATAATAATAATAATAATAATAACACAACTTTATTTAATGAGAGAACTCATGTCTACAGATGCAGTCTAACACCTTGGTAATCACAGCGGGTGATATAACTAAAGTCCTGGACGAAGATATCAGTAAACGTATCAGCGAGCAGCAACGACAAGCAATTCAGTCTATACTGGACCATTTAGCCAAGGTCCAGGAAGTATCAGTGGCAAGTTTGGGAGAGATCATAGAAGCAAGAGATACAGCGATCAAAGCCATTCAGCAGGAAGCCGAACAACAAATGAAGATTGTCAGGAAAGTTGTCGCCGAAACGGACGACGTCCTTTTCAAAGGTAATAGCTCAATTTCGTAAAATTAAAAACAAAAATACACTCATTATTCATGTTTCATGTAGTTTCATGTAGATTAGAGGCCAGAACATCAACAGATGTTAAGCTTAATGCTTCTTAGGCCCATTTGGAATACCAGCTTTTACATGGTGGAGGAAGACCCCAGGTGCCCCTCCGGACAATTTTCAGGCCCGAGCGGGCACCTGGGTAGAACCACCGACGTTCCGCAAGCCAGCTGCAAGCTTCCTCACATGAAAGATGTTAACCCTGGTAGGTCTCGAACTCACATTATATATACATGTAATATAAAACCTATCTCTCCTGCACACTGTACAGTTTATTTGCCACGGAAACTCACTCGCTGATGAAAGCAGAAATATAAGAAAACTTTAGTCAACCTTATAAACCAAATCATACATGTGCTGTTTATACAACCGAATGTCTTTCTACGGTCGAGCGGCGGAAAACAAAAGTAGGAAACTTCGCTTGTAACATTCTGTCATTTAATCTGCCGCACATATTCGTCCTGTTACTGTAATTACTAGAGTCAACACAAAGACCACGTAGTTAAAATCGCGACTGCTATAATGTTACAAAAAGGTGTTGATACGATCAAATGAAATTGACATTAAAATTGTTCGCATTTTGTGAAAACAATATTTTCATCCGCGAAATCCAGCATGTTCTGTAATAAAAGCAACTGAGTGGTTGGTACTGATTAAAAGTAATATTACCTGAGCAGAATTTTTCAATTTTCATGTATGCAAACTACTTATGTTGCATCTTCAGTTGACACTAAAATTTTTCGAATTTCGTGAAAACAATATTTTCATCCGCGAAATCCAGCATGCTCTTTAAAAACGCAACTGTGTTGTTGGTACTGATCGAAAGTAATATTAGCTGAGCAGGATCTTTCAATTATCGTGTATGCAAAATATTAATTTTGCATCTTCAGTTGTCTCCAAAATGCCAATTTTAAACAACCATATCAACAACATTTTGCACATAGGCCAATATGTTTTCGCCAAGTCCAATTATCTGGTTTAGTTTGCTTGAATAGTGTGCGTAATATGTGATATGTGATATTTAAGATTCACTCATCTGATTTTAAGTTTAAACCGGGGAATATGCGATTGAGAAAAAAAAAACAACGGATAAGATAGATGATCGAGAATAATAAAAATATCCTCTCATTCTGGTGTCAAATTTGTATTTTCAAACAATGGTGCCCTGCATCTCGGCAATGAATTGATGAAATTTCTCGATGCTCCCTGTACATGTATCTTGTAATATCGGTGGTTTACTCTACAAGATGACTGCACAGTTAATTTCTAAAGATCGGAGACCAGTCCCGAAACTCGAGAATGTGAATTGGTTAATTGCTTTAGATCAGAAACCGGTCTCGAAACTCCAGTCTGTGACTGGTAAATTGTGGCAGATCGGAGGCAAGTCTTGAAACTTCAGCTTATGATTGTTTGGTTGCTTAGGGTCGGTGACCGGTCTCAAATATGCATGTTGTGATTGGTTAGTTTCTACAGATCAACGACCAGTCAGGAAAATTCAACTTGTTAGTGGTAAGTTACTTCAGATCGTTTCAAACCTCAAGCATGTGATTGGTTATTTAAGTCAGACTCAAGACACGTAGTAAAACTCTAGCTTGTGGTTAGTTAGTCGCGTTAGAGCGAAGACTGGTATCAATATTTTAGACACTTATTCGTTAATTGCTCCAGCTTGTGGTTAGTTAGTTGCTTCAGATCGGAGACTAGTCGCGAAATTCCAGTCTGTAATTGGTTAGTTGCCGTAGATTGGAGATCAGTCTCGAAACGTAAGCATGTGATTAGTTAGAAAGGCTTGTTGCTTTATATCTGAGACAATTCTAGAAACTCCAGTCTGTGATTGGTGAGGTGCAGCAGATCTGAGACAAGTCTAGAAACCCCAGTCTGTGAATGGTTAGTTGCAGCCGATCTGAGACAAGTCTAGAAACTACAGTCTGTGATTGGCTAGTTGCGGAAGATATGAGGCAAGTCTAGAAACCCCAGTCTGTGATTAGTTGCAGCAGATCGGATGTCAATCTGGACACTTCAGCTTATGAATGGTTAGTTGCTGCAGATCGGAACCCAGTCTGGGAAATCGGGCTTGTGATTACAGGTCGGCGATCAGTCTCAAAACTTCACCTTATTAGTTGGTTGCTTTAGATCGGAGACCGGTCTTAAACCTCGTGCTTTTTAATGTTAAGTTGCTTCAGATTGAATACCAATCTTTAAACTCCAGCTTGTGATTGGCTAGTAGCTACAGATCGCAACAAATATATATCTAACTATATTATGCGAAAAAGACAATAAAAACATAAAGTTTTGTGATAACCGATCCTGAAAACATAAAGGTATTGTAAGATTAACATGAATAAAAACGGAATCGTTATTTTTGATTTTTTTTTTTAAATTCACAAATCCTCACTTTAAGTTAAAGCATCTTTAAAAGTGTGTTTGGATCAATCGATAAAAACTCAAGAGATATTAAGCTATTTTTATAGTTTCTTATGAGATTACTTTGGGTAGAACACCTTTTCTAACACCGATCCTTTTAAACAACACTAGGTCCTATCTATCCTAACACGCATTCAAAAAATTTAATTTAATTTTATACCGTAGATACTATTGAATCACAAATGATTAAAGTTTCCCAAACATGGTGATTTTTTGTTGAAACTTGAAGATGGCGTCTGTATTGAACGATTTCTTTCAGTAGATTTGCCAAAGTTTTCATTTCATAGAAGTAACCCTCATGTTATCGAACAGTACGACACTACATGTAACACATTTACGGTCTTTGGACTAGCAAGTCGGCGGCTACACCTTTTATTAATAATGTTATTCTTATAATCAATTAGATGTTACCCAAACGTAAACTCGTTAACAGAGCTTGCGTATTACCCGTGTAAAACATTAAATATACCCGGTTTGTATAAGTAGAACTTGTTTCGACAAATTAAGGTAAAAATACTTGTACACTTCCACTCTGACTGTAGTATTTCATGGATTTATCACTCTCTTTTCAGTTTGTTTGTCATTCTATTACAGATAATTTTTGTTTGTAATTTGTTACTTTGGTAATTCAAATAAAATTTATTCACCGAAATCTCAGATCATTTGCGATTCGTATTCAAGAACTACGTCACAAATCTAGTGTGCTCACGTTGATGTCATCTTTTGCGATGATGTCATTTTTTACCATAACGGAAGTTCCTATCTAGCGGCCCTCACATAATTTTTAACTTAGGTGGTGTTTACACAACACAAATTAGAGAGATCTCTTTCTATGTATGTGTTTACACTTGGTATTAAGAGCGATCGCGATCGAACTTATAAACTAGATCGTTTTTAGTTCTATTCAGTTTGAAGGACAGTTTTGAACACGTTAACATTACTGAGCATGTTTCAAAATAGTTCCATCAGACCTCAATAGCGTTTTAATGCGAGAGATCCAAAGTTTATTAATCTGATTATCACCACACTTGCTCAGAACATCGTACAGTAAGACCCTATAAAAGACACCTGGAAAGACCACCTCAATAATAAGGCCACTGTTTCAATGTCCCATTTTACAGTTTGCACTATTTTCTGCCCGAAATTAAGACCACACCACTATTAAGACCACTTGTGCCCAGTCCCAGAGGCGGCCTTAATAGCGGGTTTTCACTGTATTTAAAATATTTACCGGGGGGGGGGGGTAATCAGGATAATTTGAGAGTGCTCTGCTGCACGATATATGTACATGTACGGCCACAAGATCTAAAATAGAAAGAAAACCCCGGGCCCTGTGATATAAAAAGCTAAGACTAAAGAAAAGTCTCGTATCTCGGCAATTTGATTGATTCAAATTGAACACAGTTTCAAAATTGACCAATTGGAAGTTTGAGATCTTAGACTGGTTTAAATACTCAGTTTTATAATCTTGGAGCCAGGGCCAAGTTTCACGAACATAATTATAATTATATTGCTCTAGGCGGGGTAAGCGTTTCTATAAAAATATCAGATTCACTAACAATCGTATTCTTTGGGTTGGGTTATATCTTTATTCGAGACTGGTAGTGATGTTACTGAAAGCTGCGTTAATAATCTCAAAAATGACAGGTACTCGTCGACTCCGTTTTTTTAACTCAGCTAAGTAATTTTTAAGTTGATTTGAAAAACTTTCTCACAAGCTATCGATCATTAGATTTTGAAGTTGCCGAGTTGTTAGCGAGAAATTTCTTGAGTTTGTTCCCGAAACTGGATCCAGATTTCTATTCCAGTTATTATTACACATACAGTAAAACCCCTTATAAAGGCCACCCGAAAATTAAGACCAACATGATACTACGATCACTATTTAATATCATTTTAAACCTTCTATGCAGAAGTTTCTACCTCAAAATTAAGACATCACTATTAAGTTCCCTTTTGTCCAGCCTCATAGGTGGTCTATATAGAGAGATTTCACTGTAATAACCTACTGTGCGTAACCTAAACGAGTCTTGAACTGGTTGTTTTACTTTAGTATCAGAGGATCGGACGTAACATGGAGACTTTTGTTACTTTAACGAAAATTCATACTGCAGTGACAATCATACTAAATTTGCGTTCACCATTAAAAACAAAATCTACTCTTGATTGTTGCGTCAAATTATGGACAGGAAACAGGTGAAATATCATTCACTTGGTACATGTAATTAAAAATTAAATATTAATCACAATATTACATCTAACAATTAAGCAAATATCCGTCATGTCGACATTTTCTCGCAATGTACAATTTTCTTGCTTAAAGCCCACTTCATAATGTCCTGGTGTATGCCCCGGTGCGTCCCAGTAATTTGTAGCCGGTGGACCGGCATGAACCGGGAAGCTTAATTCACATTGCCCCGGTATACATCCCCGGTGGATCCCGGTTTGGACACTAATATAAAATCATGGTTTAAATATGGCTTCCGAAGTTTAATCGGCGTCCACCGGCTTGCACCATAGCCATATCGTAGCTCCACCGTTACTTAACCGGCATTCACCGGCTGCTACCGTGCCAAACTGTAGTCCGACCGGAGTCCGGGCTAGGTCGGCTCTCCTCCGTTACATACCGTGGCCAAAGGGGGATGTCACCGTATCTCCCCCCTTGGACACAGCCCATGCCGGTTTACTACGGTTTCACCCGGTGGTCTTACGGTGGCGAGACGGATCATGCCGGAAAAGGGAGGTGCTGCACCGGATCAACCCGGCATTGGTTTCGCTCCCGGTGAGTCCCGGTTCAAAACGGTTTATCCCGTTTTAATGCGGTTCTTCCCGGCTTTGCTACGGTGATGATTCCGGTTGGTTCCGGTGTCCAAACCGGGACGCACCAAGGCTGTTTACCGGGACAGTGTGAACCAGGCTTAAAATAAGTTCGATAACCTCTCAGGTCATCTTTCGCTATTTTTGTGGTGTTTTATTTGTAAGATTGATCTTATATAATTATATAATATTATTATCTGATTATTATGAACTTAAGGAAGGCTTCCCATAATGAGCTTCGGTCGATACCGCCACAGTTCTTATATCCATCATTTGGCTGTGATTTTCTGCATTGTTACTTGGTGTGCCAATGAGGAGATTTGTTGATGACACGTGATATGCCGTAACATAAGCCTTCTTCATAGAATGGGAGTTCAATTGCGCCAACGGAAAACCGGACAGCTCAGTTGTCTACTTGCATGATAATCCTTATCATTTACTATCGTATCATTAAATTTCGAGGGAATCACATTTCGCGTTGAAGTTACAATATTGTTCGCGCGCACATAAATTTGCGCAGTTGTATAATTCTCATAAGATACCCGCGTATTAAATGGTTTGATTTCGGGGGTTGGGGGGGGGGGGGGGTCTGAGAGCGCAATTCAGTAAAGAAAATGCGTGATGTTGTATCATATTATTTTACGCGGGTTTTATTTTCGCGTATTTCGTGTTTAGGCAAGTGCGCGAATTCAAATGATTTAATAGTGTGTTATAGAAATAGAAAGAATAATACAAATGAGCCGATTATGTCTACACAAAGTTGGGATTTTCGGCTTTCGTGCCAAAAAATGTCCCTACGAAATTAAATGAATTAACAGTAAATGTTTTGTTTGTTTTACAGATCTTAAAGAAGACATCATCACTTACTATCGAGAGCACGAGTCCGTGATACCGGCATCCCCTCTGGTTGATGAACATAATGTTCCTATTGAAGATTTATACGTCTTACCTCCCATGTTGGCTTATAAAAGTTCTTATTTTGAACCGGGCAAGAATAGACAAAAGGGAGATAAAACATCGGGGAATGATGGACAAGATAAGCAGGAAATTACAATTAGTGGACTATTTCTCAGTGGCGATGTTCGATATAGAAAGATATACATTACGGCAAACGCTGGATTCGGTAAAACCTCGCTGTCACAGAAGCTTACCATGACCTGGTGCCAAAGTCACTTACCTCTGACGTCACTGACAGAAAACTATGACGATGAGGACTTAGCCGCCATGAAATACTTTGATCTTCTGTTCCTGCTTCATTTAAGAGATT
The DNA here is from genome assembly GCA_038501625.1 of Corbicula japonica. NCBI lineage: Eukaryota > Metazoa > Mollusca > Bivalvia > Venerida > Cyrenidae > Corbicula > Corbicula japonica. The sequence goes on along the minus strand of JAZAYU010000561.1, from coordinate 42,301 downwards.
ACCAAAGTGAACCCAAATGTAATCTCGATGACTTGATTATGAAAATGGTGTCCACAAATTTGTCTCGAAAATCTCAGTACACAAGCGAGTTCATAGAAAGAATTGTGCACGAGAAGAAATGCCTAGTTATCCTGGACGGCCTGGATGAATGGTCTCATCCAGGCCACTGTAAAAGAAAACCCGAGGTACCGCACAACAATCACCCGGACAGCTGCACGGTGTTAACGACAACCAGAGACTGGAAGATTGGAACTGTAGGACTGTCGCCTAAAGATATAGATCGACGCGTGGAAATATCCATGCTTGATGACGAGACGCGAAGAGCAACTAGAAGAAAATGCAATCTGCATACTAAATGAAAAAGATTTGAACTTAGTTGGGAAAAATATTACAGATTTCGATGAAGACTTTGAGTTAGTTGAAATCGGAGATATTATTTACATTCCGTATATTTTGCTTCAGCTTATGTGTTTGTTCTTTGGTGGTCTTCCCATTGGTAAATCAAAATGTGAAATTTACAGTAACATTACTGAATTTACACTCGAACGTGGCTGAACAAAAAGGACTTACCGGATATACATGTACGGACAAACGAAAACCCGCAAGTCCCGAACTGTATGAACGAGAACGTGACATGTAAACGTTATTACATCATATTAGTGAAGCTTGGGAAATTGGCTTTTTATACTTTATTTAGCGAGAAAAGAGAATCATCTTTGATATTTGATAGAAGAATTGTCACCCAGTACATGACCGAGCAAGAAATCGAGTTCTGTTTAAAAGTTGGACTGTTGTGTCAAACCAAGGACAGCAGCATAATCGCAGTAAAACGATATCATGTTTTCTTTCAGCACAAGTCTGTACAAGAATTCTTCTCCGCTATTTATATAACGTCTGAATGGCAAAACGAATCTGTAAAATCAACCATTCTTAATGTTTGTTCATCTCTTTCAGGCATATTAGAAATGTCCAATGTATTTATTTTTGTATGTGGTATGAATCCGGAAGTATATACATGTATTTCCGGTGAGCTGCAGACGATCGTTGACCTTGACGGTGTGACGCTTAGATGTACTGATATGTTTAGTGATGACGCTGGAACATTACTCTCTTACCAATCAATGCAGATGCAGTGTTTACAAGAGAGTATGAGAAATGGAAATGCAAGTTGTCCCATCGATCTTTATGTTGTGCTTGAAAGTACATGTACCCTCCAGTAGATTTATCTACATTGAAAACGGTTATACACTTTAACAAAGGTCACGTGAAATCGCTACTAGTATCACAACCAGACGAGGATATAGCAGAGTTCATGCAGTCGCTGGATCCTGGTGTGTTCACCTCCCTGGAGACATTGAGAGTAGAAGACTGTGACAAGGAACCAGTATGGCTGGCTGACATCCTCACTGAATCAGCCCGTACATTGAAATGTCTGACACTATCAGCACGATATGGTATATCTCTCTGTCCGATATCAGTATAACGGCGCTCACAGGACTGACATGCTTACAATCATTGTATCTTGCTTACGTTGACATGACTCACAGTAACCTTAAATGTCTCTATGCTTATATCAGCCAGACCACAACACTGACACAGCTCAAGCTGGAGGGGATACACTGCTCGGACCACGAGGGTCAGTACCGTGATTGTGACGTCACCTTGGACCTACATCGTCTCAACGAGCTGAAGATGCTGCATCTTGAGTACGTACCATGTAGAGAGCTACACGTGAATCCAGCATGTCTGGAGAAGCTCGAGTTCCGGCCATGGGAGAAGATGACAGCCAGAGCCAGCGCCACATTGTGGCAAGATCTACGTGCAGCACCGGTCCTATCATCATTAACGTTAGGAACATGACATCCTGCCAGGAGATGATACAAACCATTCCTACATTAACTCAGCTACAGCATCTCAAGCTTGGGGGATCGATATGGGTGACGTCATACCACGACTCTCTCCTGACATGACACATCTAGAACATGTGGAGCTATCCTTCGTAACAATGTCGTCTGCAGCCTGGAGAGAACTGTTGATCAGTGTCGGCCAGCTGCAACATCCGGTCACGGTGAAGTTATCCTCGTGTCGTGGACCATCCGAGGAGGAATGGAGGACGATTGTGAACGTGATCAAGACAACGCCGACATTATCACTATTACCAGATTTAAGTATCGACAATGATGGCTGGGCATCACTGACTCTGAAAAACAAGACTGTGTAATAAAAATAGCAAACCATATTTGATAAACACGTTTAATTTAATTTAAAACATGAAAACACAACATACAACGACACGGTGTGTAATGAAGTAATTGCTATAATGAGGAACTTTACACATTTCTCATTTATATACATGTATGTACATGTGATTTACATGTTTAGAAAAAAACAAATGATTTTTGAAAATATTAGTAGTTGAATAGTAAAGTTTAATGGATTTGAAAGAAATATAAGCTCATTTGTGCATTTTCTAAAACTATACAGTAAGAACAACATATTATTAAATGAAAAAAAGTAATATATAAATATGTATAATGAAATAATTAATTTTCTAATCATTAAACAACATAATTCAGTTTCAAAAAGGATGAATAGTTTTATATATTTCTCATGTACATACATGTATATAATTATTGTTTGTTTATAAAAAAATATTTCACAACTTAGTATTTTCATTTCTTAGTCTAAGAGTATATCAGAGTAAAATTGTACATGTAAAATGTATACAGAAATAATGTACAGTGCGTTCTTGATAACTAGACAGTCACGTGACATACGATTTCGTTTTATACAATTAAATAGCAAATACAAAACTTTTCACATTCATTATTTTAATATTTCCTGCTAAATTGCTCAACTGATAAAGAGTTGCACAAAGCAGTCTGTATGTTACATTTTACAGGTGATTAATCAGTTTTGTTTTCATAATCACAATTATGGCTCAAATAGTTATAAAATACTATAAATTTAGTTAAATTTTAACATTGATTTACAAGTATTTATAATAAAATCAAAATATTTTTGACAGCAACAACTTGTATGTGGTGTTTTCTAACTCGGTTGCACAACCATGTTACTGCTGTGACAATGATTCTGCATCACTGACTCTGAAAAAAACGAGTATATATTAACTTAAAATATTCAATGTACATTTATATATAGATTGAACATATTGAAGTATATGTATTAATTTTATGTTTAATTATTGATTTAACATGACTTGTGTACAACAATATGATTTTAAATTATCTTCATTCATATTAATGCATTTACCTATAGATAAATATATAAATAAATGGCATAAAACGTTTTGGATTTTTATCAATTTCTTTAAGATTAAACAAACTATACAGCAGGTATCCGATATACCTGTGCCAGAAGTAGGATTCTAATATAAAGCTGGAACCATTGCGGTCTTAAGACATTAACTGGTCCTTAAAATTAAGTCATAGTTAGTATTTATCGAGTGAAGTTTTAACAAATAAGAAACCGTAAGATAATGGCGCCTAGCTAAGTGACTGGTTTTCTTAATTGTTAAAACTTCACTTATTTAACACTAACTAAATTAGTTTTTGCCACAATTTTACCTTATATCTATCAGTTTAGTCACCATAATCTTACGAAATATTAAAGTAACTGAAAAAGACATTTTGTGCAACCTTATGGCCTTATGACCGGTGTGGACCCAGATCCCAGTGTAGACCACGATCCCAGTGTAGATCCAGATTAAATTGTCCACTCAGATCCAGTGTAGACCCAAATCACTCCCTACAGGAAACACAAATCATATTAGTCCAGTATTATGTTGACTCCCTGCCAAATGTGTCTATTATCAACATTAGTCACATATTAAGGTACCGGTAACTCAAGGTTTGTTAGCCCAGTATCATGTTGGTGCCAGTCATGGTAGTTCAGTATCTCACTGACTGACTGACTGACTCACTCACTCACTCAGTATAAACTGACACCGTCTTAAGCTAATATCGTATTTAGCTATCCTAACATAATGGAAGCAGATTAAAAATCTCAAATTAAAGCTTAAAAGCTACACGGAAAGTGTTGATTAAGATATTTATTCTACAAGACAGTCTCAGACAATACAATGAAACTTATGATTAAATAAAAGTTTGATCAATCTGCCCGCAGTTTGATGTGGGTTAAAACAGTTTGTATATTGAGTTGATCTTGAATCAAAGACAAAACAGTCAGAAGACTTGACACTTGTTTTCAGACCCTCCAGGTTGCTCAATTATAGAAGTGTAGACAGACGTGACACTTGTGATCCTGTGTCAGGTGGCAGATTGTTTTCCGGGTAACTGAAATAAAGAAATGTTGACCAGTATGTGAGCAAATGTGTCCCATGTCATCTTATTTCACTAGTTCTCATTGAAATAATTTTAGACCTAATGTGTGGCATGTTAGGTCCAGGTAGTAGAATAAGATTGTAACACACCCTTCAGTACTCTTAAGACAACTAAAAGAAAATATAACATCCAAGGTTGATGAAATATAGACTCTTAAATCAGTCACTGATATCACACAATATCAGCAATACTAACACATTCATTTGAAATTAACAGTAGCGCTATTTGTGCAGTGTGGCGGACGTAAAATGTCTCCCCGTTCATTTAGTCAGTACTGATAATCTGTAAAATAACCCGTTACCGATGTCATGCAGTGATGGTTACGTATATCAGGGCTATCCGACAAACTTTTTGGGGGTTGTCCTGGTTAGCTCAGTTGGTTGTGTCGCAGGAATTGCAGGGCTAGATGCCGACGCCGTGACGGTGCGGGTACTGGAAGGCATCCGAAAAACTAATCATCAACCCGTTGATAACCTGATACACTGCCGGATTGTAGTAGCAGATTCAAGATGGTGTATGGTTTAAATGAATGTCTCTTTAATGACAATGCTCCATATCTGAACAAGAGCTAGTCAGAAACTCAACTCGCTGCCACAAAATACACCCTTCACAGGGTAAAACTCTCGTCACAGGGCAACTCACTGCCACAAAATACTCCTATCGACAGGACAAAACTCTCGAGTAACTAGAGCAGTCTGACTGATATATTGGTGAAGATTTTATACCCAGAATCATTTGGTGAAGATTGAATAAATACTTTTTAAGTTTCAGTTGACATTGCTAATTCAACTAATTCAGCATCAAAACCCCCTAGTGATTGGAGCAATAAGCCTGATTTATTAAATCTGGCCAAGATGTAATTCTTACCAAGTTTGATGAAGATCTGTAGGAAATACCTATGGAAGAGTTATGGGCCATGCAGTTGTTAAAGTTTTGAGTACTGAAGAATCAATTCTGAGCAATGGATGTAAATGTACTTAAGAGTCAGAAAATCTTTACCCAAAACATTAACCAGTTAAACATTTTTACAGACGAACACACAGACGAAAATCATAAAACCATAACATTTATTAGCTTTATAATCCAGCTAACAAATCAATACTAACCTGCCTCCTATTCTGTGAGACGGCGGCCACAAAACATCAGCTTGATGTATCACTTCAACCCATTTCAACCTTCCATGATAACAAGTCTCCATGTCTGTCAAAAAAATATTTTCACTACAAATTATTAGTTCTACTTACAAAAAGGTTTTGCTATGATACACAAGTTTTATAAGCCCATATCTCAGATCAAACTACTGTTGTTCTTGTTCTGCTAATTGTTTCTTGTAAATCCATTATTTTATTATTGAATACTATTATTATTAAATATGAACCTACTACAGTAAAGGTTGCATGATTGCCATATGAACTTGACTAACATGTTTTTAATCAAAGTAAATAAAACAAAGTGAACATCTCGAGATGTTAGCTTAAAATCAACCTTAGAAGCTCACATTCAGAATTTGGTTAAGGTATTCTAATAACAAGTAACAGATAACCTAGCTTTGCTGCGAGCTTTACAACTGTGACATATATCTTAGCTCTGCTGTGAGCTTTACAACTGTAATAGATTACCTAGCTCTGCTGTGAGCTTTATTACTAAGTGTGACAGATTACCTAGCTCTGCTGTGAGCTTTACAACTCACCGTGACAGATTACCTAGCTCTGCTGTGAGCTTTACAACTCACTGTGACAGATTACCTAGCTCTGCTGTGAGCTTTACAACTGTCTCTGACAGAATTACCTAGCTCTGCTGAGAGCCTTACAACTGACAGATTACCTAGCACTGCTGAGAGCCTTACAACTGACAGATTACCTAGCTCTGCAGAGAGCCTTACAACTGACAGATTACCTAGCTCTGCTGAGAGCCTTACAACTGACAGATTACCTAGCTCTGCTGAGAGCCTTACAACTGACAGATTACCTAGCTCTGCTGAGAGCCTTACAACTGACAGATTACCTAGCTCTGCTGAGAGCCTTACAACTGACAGATTACCTAGCTCTGCTGAGAGCTTACAACAACTGACAGATTACCTAGCTCTGCTGAGAGCTTTACAACTGATGACAGATTACCTAGCTCTGCTGAGAGCCTTTACAACTGACAGATTACCTAGCTCTGCTGAGAGCCTCACAACTGACAGATTACCTAGCTCTGCTGAGAGCCTTACAACTGTGACAGATTACCTAGCTCTGCTGAGAGCCTTACAACTGACAGATTACCTAGCACTGTTGTGAGCTTTGCAACTCACTGTGACAGATAACCTAGCTCTGCTGTGATCTTTACAACTCATTATGACAGATTACCTAGCTCTGTTGTAAGCTTTTCAACTCACTGTGACAGATTACCTAGCTCTGTTGTGAGCTTTACAACTCCCTGTGACAGATTACCTAGCTCTGCTGAGAGCTTTACAACTGTGACAGCTGTGAGCACATATTTTGTGGCAGATTATCTTGCTCTGCTGTGAGCACATATTCAGTGACAGATTATCTTGCTCTGCAATGAGCGTATATTTTTTGGCAGATAACTTAGCTTTCCTGTGAGCACAAATTTTGTGGCAGATAACCTAGCTTTGCTGTGAGCACATATTTTGTGGCACATAGTGTGTGGCAGATTACCTAGCTCTGCTGTGAGCGTGTAATTTGTGGCAGATAACCTAGCTCTGCTGTGAGCAGATATTTTGTGGCAGATTACCTAGCTTTCCTGTGAGCACATATTCTGTGGCAGATTACCTACCTCTGCTGTGAGCACATATTCTGTGGCAGATTACCTAGCTCTGCTGTGAGCACATATTCTGTGGCAGATAACCTAGCTCTGCTGTGAGCTTCATAACTGAGTGCTGTTAACTATAATTGTGACAAATTATCAACCTCTATTGTGAGCTTTACAGCTGTGACAGATCACCTACCACTTCTTCGTACATTACAACTGTAAGAGATTACACAGCTCTGATGTAAGCACCGAACTCATGCTGACAGATTATCTACCTCTGCTGTGAGCTCCCTTACTGTGATTCATTACCTTCCTGTACCTTTTTTTGTGAGCTCCATAACTGTGGCAAGAAACCCAAGCAAATGTGCCCAACAAGCTGTCTTAAAGGCAGTTATGCATCATGAACCAAATGACCACATCAACTATGGCTTGATTGCTTTGTCTTTTTTCATGGTCCTACAAATCAAAGTGAAAGAGACTGTTACCACTTCTAGGATACAAGATGACACATATTAAATCATTAACATCAATGCTAGAAGGAGAATAATGGAAACTAGAGAACCATTTCATTAGTCACAACTTTTTACTCTGATCTGAGGCATACATTAACAAGAGAATACACCAAATTATACTTTCTTAGAAGCCCTGACACAGTAATAGGGTTTCAAGCAGTTTCAGATACTGAAACATTTTATTTGCCCTTATAATGAAGTGATTCAAAAAAGAAAGCAATTAAAGGTAGACAACTCCAATAAAAAGGCAAAATTTAAATTGATTAAAGTTTGTAATGTGATTGTCCTCTCTACTTTTAGGCTGTGTAGGAATGTTGTGTTTTCCGAGCGGGGCTATTCTGATTAGCATATTTTACAGGTTTTAGATTAGGAACAACCATGATAATATTGGTTAGTCAATCGACTTAGAACTTTAGTTGTGATTTTACAATGACAGAGTACTATGTGTAACTATAGATACATGCACTGAAATAATAGAGCTTACACATTTCCAAAGGATCATTCCAAACTATTGAAGCCTTTTTTAAGAACATGTGCAATGTAGATTAAATATTGGGTCACTCAGGAATCAAGGCAACAACATAAACAGGCATAATTGTCGATACCAGTCATTACCCAGGCCAGTTTCAGCAAAATTTCAAAACGAAGATTTCTTCAAAACCTCGAGCTTTTCCAAGTATTTTCACTCGTTCATATTTATTGTTTGCATCAAGATGTGCTCAACCTGGATGTAGCCGGCATGGAAAGTAACACGCAGTTCCATTTCTGCCCATATACTAATTTCATATTTGATGTACTCGGCTTTTCATCTGTTTCACACCAGAATTTTAATGACTGATTGATATGTCAATATACTGTATGAAACTCTAACTGTCATCCCTACTGATTTCGAGTTAAAAGGCCTGGGCACTGTCTAACATGAAAAATGCTCAACATAAGCCAACCAAGTCTATAAATAGATTTCAGTCAAGTGAAAAATCTTGCAACAATTAAATTCATGTAAAAGCCTGCACTTCCAGGAAGTGGTTTAAAATGAATTTATGTGTAATAGCAGCCTGCATTCCGTGATTTTTCGTGTTTTTACCGATATTTTGAAACTGACTATTTACAGTGTTTAGTACCTTCAGGATCTTGTAATTCTAGCCAACATCTGTTTACAGCTTCTGGTCATCTCAAACTCTAGAAATGTTGGTGTGAGTTTTGACAACTGACTATTTCTACAATTTTGCCATACCTTCATATTGTCGGAGATTCTAGCCACCATCTGTTCAACATATTCTGCACATTCAAGATTCATCTTGTCTGCTCATCATATTATAAGAGATCTGAAAATGATAAAGGTTTGAGTTTTAAATGTTAACATACACGATTTTTAACCGTCATAAATGCAATTTGAAGAGAAAATTGTGTAAACTTCAATAATTTACTTTGTAGCACTACAGTTCCTAGTACTAACAGCTCAGTGAAAGCTTAATTTCATCAAGACGTCATATTTAACCTGAATCAGTAGTACAAAACAAGGTTCAATTGGCAAGGAGCACAGTTATGGGACAAATCTGGATCCATACACAAAACATAGCTTTTAAAACAGGATACCCAAAGTGATTAATGGAACGATTCATGATCAGATATTTAAACCATGTGTCTGATGGGCTGCTTTGGTTATTTATTGCTTTGGAAGTGTTATTTCACATGGAAATTGTATGTAATTTGTCACCCAATTTTGCGACTTCTATTTAAACAATATCCCTTCAAACATTTTTTTCTAAATTGTCTGTGCAAACTAACAAATAACGTATAAAAATTCTCAGTGGAAAATTGCTGTTATTTTGTCTAAGTTACATGCAAACTTCTTTCGGATGGTGAAGGCTTGAAAAATAAAAGATTTCTTTTGGTATACATATGACTTGCACAGCAGTGAATCCCTTGATTTTGTCAGCAATAGTTTGAAATAATTAAAAATGCTTTAATTTGGAAGAATTATTATATAAAGCTTATTAATTAATTTGATAGAGGATAAAGTAATAAATAACAGATTACACATGTACCTTCATAACTAGTGATTTTATCTAAAATACATGTAAAATCATTATTTCCCACACACGTTTCCACAACACGACCAACTGTTACTATTACTTTATTTTCAAACATTGTGTGGCTATTATCTGAAAACAGCTGAGCACTAACTATCTTACCTTCAACAACTCAGTTTGAAGCTGTGATTCACAAACAGGTCTGTAACTGGTGCTCTATTCCACCATGGTATTGTACAAGAGTGCCAAAACTGCAACAAAGTACACTCGTAAGAGAATGGACAGAGCCGATTTGGTTAGGTTTAGACAATTAAAGGGAAATAACTCCAGAATGATGTGGGGTTGGAGTTGAAGATTGGAGAGGAGTGGTGCAATCTGGCTTGTTCCCAAACATAGTCAAGATCTAATGCCAATAAATGATATTGCTCATAGTGAGAATCAAACCCGTACCTTACTATGACAGCAACTACAAATATTTCTCTATGCACACTACCGACTGAGCTAGCTCGGACAACCTCGCAAAAAGGTTGTGTGGCTAACTCTGATAAATGTGATCATCATTACACAACACAAGTAACCGATTACTAACTGATAACAGTACCGATTACATATAAACATTTTAAATCAAATTGTAGCAAAGGTAGATAATGGTTTTCCATAATACAGGTAGATGTAAAATATTTCCAGTTATTCTCATAACTCACAAGCCAGAAGAGCAATCTGGCTGGTTATTAAATTAAACAACATATATTAAGCACTCTGAACAAGTTTGGTTAAGATTGGTTATAAAGGCTTTTAAAGAGAGTGAAGTGGTAATGTGTTTAATTATATTCCATATAGGACGGTAACTCTTCTCCCAGGAGCAATTTGGCTAATAATCAAACTAAAGGAGGATACATGTATTACATGACCACTATCATGCTGACCATGTTTGATGAAGATTGGATAAGCTTTACTAAGTTAGCGAGCAGAAAACTTGTATGAACATGACCGTCGCAGGATTTCCAATAATATATCCGGTTTCAAATGGGATATATTATACATCTATAAACAACATTTGATCACTTCTGATAAAATATCTAATAGTATCAAGGTTAATCAACCTGGATAAGAGAAATTGTGTACCTTTAGACTAAAGAGGGGTCAGTTTTGCGATGATCAAAGTGACAGATTTCACAACTCCTTTAAATATCCAGAATAAGATTTTAAACAATCTTGTTGTATTTCTTGCCTGCAGCATCAACCATTGCACTAATGATTAAAACCTCTTACCAACTCAGCTTTTTTCTGTATTTCATATCATCAGCATAGCCAGTGGGACATTCTGATAGTCTTCAAACAACCACCTTCGTACCATAGTCATCTCATTTCGAGCCTGAAATGTTAAAGAAATCTATCAAGTCTCTTGTTGAAGCATAAAGTAAAACAGATTAAACCATTTAGAAAATTCCTATTGTCAGCTTATACTAAATGGGCTGTTTAAAAAAAATATTCCTACTTTGCAAAGGTGTCTCATCATGCCCTTTAAAGGTCTGTGAAGTTTCATCAAAATAGCACCATCTGTTAAAAAAATATTCTAAAATAATGGGCAAAAAATGTCAGGAGTGTGACAAAAAAGTGTGACACTTTTCAAAATCACATTTGTTCAGACCATTATTTTACAAAAAGCTTGAGTAAAGACAAGTTTTAGTATTGTTTTAGTAAAATGTGCATTTATTAGGCATCAAATAATGATAAAATTAAGCATATTATACTGCTATTAAATCAAGCGTGGTAGATTAGAAAATACCTCAAGAAAAGTACATAAGAAGCACATTAATTAAAATTCTTTGATTTATTTAATATTGGTCAATAAAGCTCCATAAAATTTTTATTCTGCCACACATGAGTATAACTTGATTGATTTTGCTCACTGTAAAGACTGTACAAACATATGGACCAACCAGTTTGGACTTTTTATGAACTTAAATTCTTTACATTTTTTTCACTTCACTTGCCATTTTTCATATGACAATATCTCAGCAACCAGTTGACTGATTTAAAAATCTTTTCAGTTCTATACTCAGTTTCAATAAACAAAAAATACAGAATAACAAGTTTGGAATTTTTATGAACTTTAATTTTTCACTATTTTTTCACTTTTCCAGCCATTTTTTTTAACAGCCCAAATACAGCTATCATGTGGCTTGAAAATGTCCTTCTAGCATCCTTAACTAGCCCCAAGAAGATTATGTCCGTTTTGTTACATGTAAAGTGATGCTAGATTTCTTCCATATGGTACCAATGCTGGTATACAAAACTGATCTCTGGCAAAAAACAACTTCTTCACCCTTTCTACATGAATACACCTTTAATCACATTGGCAGTCAGTGTAGATCCAGATCAGCGGTCATATCTTTGGATCAACAGTGTTTGCTCATTTGTAAGAAATTACCTAATACATTTAAAACCAAACAGTGTAGATCCTGATCAGTAAGCATTATGAGCAGGCTTTTCTGGATCTGGTCATCCTTGGGATCTGATAAAAGCCATATACCCTGAAGTAAAGGGTTAATTTACTAATAGTAATACATATACATGTACCAAGTACCTTCCTTCCATGCAATAAATCAAACATCTAATTTATTTAACCATTTCCTCCATAGAATCACCTTCAAATTTGTGCAGTTGGATCAGGATCTACACTGTTCACTTTTTGATTCGTTTAACATGTTCTGACCAAAATGCGACCAGTGCTGATTCTGATCAGATGGAACGAATGTGAAGGATGATCTGGATCTACACCAGTCACACATGCGTAAAAATGTGAATATATGGAGTAGAGGGTTAACTACATACTGAATAATACAGTTTCCATCATATCCATAATCCTTCTGTACAGAACATACACCTGGTGGCTCAAAACTGGTCAACAACCATAGAACTGATGATGCAACATTCAAACACACCTGAAAAATACAAATGTTTCTATTCCATTGATTTGAAATAAAATCACATTAGAAACAGTCCTGCCTCTAATTAGAATGCATGTGTTATGTATGGCAATAAATCACAAGAATCACCAGAGCTAACAGATCAGTTTCTTGAAGGTGACATCTGATGTTTCATATTCTGACATTAATTTATAAAACATGGAATTCATTCACTGCATACTTGGGGATCTTTTAATTTTTTTATTGTAATATTTGCCGGTTTGAGACATTTTTGCGATACCGTATTTAAAATAAAATATTGTCTGTTGGGTTAGGGATCAGTAAATCTTCACACCAATATATGGTTGTCTAGGAATGAAGATGATAGAAATCATGTTTAATGTACATTGAATATTGGGAAATTTAACATTGAGCCCTATGGGCATTAGATTTAGAGTGGTTCAGCCTCTAATACAGTGATCTCCCTTGTGAGCCGCTTAAGAAACAGCAAGAAAATTAACTACCGACAATCGATTATTAAACTTCGTATTCGATTATCGTCAACCTCTTCTAGAAACGATCAATTTTCTATAATTATACTCGATCATCTTTAATCCCTATTTAGGCTAAAGATAAATGTGTATGTTTGAATCTGAAACTGCTACCCGATTTTTAATAACGCCTGATATTTCTGAATTAAGTAAAATCTGTATTGCTTTGCAAACTGACTTAGCTTTGTATGCAGCTAAGCACTGATAAAATAAAAGTGTTTCTTTAACAACTAGTTAGTTATTTCTAAAAGTTTGATTTTAGGACTATATAGAACATTTAGTAGAGTCAAGATTAGTGGTTGTGTGAAATTTGTTTTCAAAATGTCTGAAATTGTATGCACATTGTGTTTATATGAGCACTTTTTCCTACCAGTAAAAAAACTCCAGAAAGGATTGTTTGAATTTTGAAAGCTTACTTTTTCCACAATTTTGTTATACCTGCAGATTTTCGGAAATGTAAGCCACCGTCTATTTGACACCTTCTGTACATTTCATATTCATCTTGTCTGCTAAGCATATTGTTCCAGATCTGAAAATGATAAATGTTTTGAGTTTTTAATGTTACAATATGAATGCAAGCTAGTGAAGTTGAGTGTATGATTAATTAAATGAGCACTGTGCAGTGATAAACAGTACCACATGTGCTAAAGACCACCGGTATACAAAGACCACCTGTGGATTAAGACAACACTTTATTTGTCTCACTGACTGATTTAAAGAATACTTCATTTGTCTCACTGACTGATTTAAAGAAAACTTCACCTGTGAACAAATACCACCTGCCTTAAAGACCACGTTTGGGTTTTCTTCTGAGTAGTCATTGAGGATAGGCTTAACTGCAGTACCTCATACTGTACTAACAGCTTTGCACATGCATTCATCCAGAAATCACATTCAACATGACTGAGTGCTACAGCAAGTTCATTTGCCCACGATCACAGTTATGGACCAAATGTTAACAGATTTATATATTTGTCTGAAATGAAGACATGATTGTCTAAGACAGATTTCTGAGTGTTCTGTCTTTCTACTACCATTGTCGTATACATGACAGTCCAAAACTCGGAGAGGGGAAATGTTATAAAGTTTACATAATTAAAGGGTTATAACTCCAGAGTGATGGGGCGAGAAGCAATTTGGCCGGTTACCAAATTTTGTTGAGATATAACGTCAAAACTCTAATTCCTATTAAGTTTTAGTGTTAGTAGATAACGGCTGTCCAAGATAGAGATAGCTGTTGTAAAGTTAATTTTGCAGTTAAATGGCCATAGCTCAAGAGCGAAAAGATCAATTTGTCTGGCTATTAAACTTAAAAACATATGTAAAAACATGCAAGCGTCATTCAAACCAAGTTTGATAAAGATTGGTTAAAGCCTTTTAAAGAGAGAGGATGGTGCTACTTTGGTCAATTATATGCCATAAAGGGCTGTAACTCTACTCCCAGGAGCAATTTTCAAACTTTAGAAGGATGTATGTATTATGACCATTAACATACTGACCAAGTTTGATGAAGATTGGGTAAGTTTTACTAAAGTTAGAAAGCAGAAAATTAATGAATAACGCCTGTCACAGGTGTTTCCATAATACGTCCCATTTTAAATGACCATACTTAAAACAAGAGAGCATTGAGCACTTGTTACGAAATATTTAAAAGCACTAATGTTAAGCGACCTGGATACAAGAAAGTTTCTAGCTTAAGACTGAAGAGTGGTCAGTTTTACCCTAATCAAAGTGACATGCTCTACCAGCTTCTTGGACTATGCAGGTACCAGTATCTCGAAAATATGTTCATATCTTAAGGTATGAGTTACGAAATTGCTAAGGTAACGTTACACGGGTATCTCAAAACACCACTTAGTGTTATCCTTACGCGTCCCGAAGTTACGAATTCGTAAGAGTTACACAAGGCATATAATGTAAATGACGTAATTGACATGTGAAACATCGGTATATAGTATACCTTTCAGAGCAAAATGTTTATTTATTCAACAATCCTACTTACTGAGCCAAAATTGTCTACTTTGTGGATTATTTGAAGCCAGTGCAAACGACCTACTTTGTGCAAAATGTAATTATTAATTTTAAATCTTTGGTACATTGTAAGACATTGTCTGTTTCAATTTCAATACAAGAAAAAATTTTGTCAAATAAAGTTGAAGTATTGCATAAAGAGACTTATCATCTTTTAGACTAATTAGAAGCGATTAAAAATAGAAAAACGAAGTTAAAAGTTTGAGTCCTATCGACTTTTAGATTGACATTCATGACAAAGGCACTTACTGAAAACAAACAAACACAATACAGTCCAACCTGTACTAAAGACCACCTGTAAACAAAGACCAAATGTCGACCGTTGGCAATTTATTATTTATATTCTAACAATCGTGAATTTAATCCATTATCTTTGGAGAATTTTAGCGGCTGTGTTAGAATCCATGATAATTTTGATCGAAAACAGTAAAAACAAGAATTATCAATAACTGTCATGAAAATTAAGAAGATTCATGAAGCCTTGTGCCGGTATAAAGCCTCAGTGTGTCCCGGGTCTCCCCTAAATAAGCCGGCATTTGGTTTCGCTCCTGGGGAGTTCCAGTTGTTTAAATAATTTTAAATAACACTGGGCCCAATGCTATGTTATCCCTGATTCAACACGATTTATTCTGATCCGAGTTTTACAGCTGTCACTACGGTTGTTCTGCCGGTTGACCCCAGGGACAGTGTTAACCAGGCTATACGAGTACATTGAATATTGGGTTGTGCTCGACCCGTGACCCGTGGCTAGACAGCATGGGCAGTAATATGCATTTCCATTACTGCCAATGACCTGGCTCAATCAAACAGAGTCTGCAATATTTTTCTATTTGTCGTATTTGGTGGCTTTCAAAGTTTCATTTTCATCTATAAAAACCATTTAAAAAATAAATTTGATTAAATAAATATTGAGAAAGTACAAAAATTTATACCCCTCTCCTGAGAATATGATGAATATGCGCAGTTAACTAAGTTACGAGGACATTAAGGGGTCGATTTTTTTACCGTATGTTACGACCAAGTTTACGAATCTTCGCAACTTTTGAATTCCTCGAGATACAGGAAAATTTGGCTACGAATGCCGTAAGATGACGTTACGAACAATTTTACACTTATGATAGCTTCGAGATACTGGCTCCTGAAAAAGATTTTAACCATTTAATACATATCCATTAATTGTATGGGTGTAGCCGGCACATCCGTGCTGTCTTATCAGGAAATACCCTGTTCGCTATAATGTTATTTCTGACCAAAAAGCAAACAGTGTAGATCCAGATCACACAGCATGGATGTGTCGACATATCTGGATCTACACTGGTGGCCCATGTGATAAAAGGCGTAAATATAGAGTAAAGGGTTAAACAATCGTGTTTTGATTTCTTGTCTGCAACATCAACGCTAATATACAAGACTGCACTGATTTGAAAAAAAAACTCGTACCAGTTCAGCTTTTTTCTTCAAAACACCACAAACGCAGTCATACTGTAGTCGTCAACTTCAGGCCTGAAATGTTGAAGAAATCTATCAACTTACTTGTCAATGCACATGACTAAGTTAAAAATTGTTGTCTAGATTTTAAATTACTAAATACTGTTATGATGGGTATTTAACATGTTCTCTAGCCCAATGAAGGTTTTTAATCACAAAGCCTGTTTTGATGACTCTAAAAGCTGGGAGAATAGTTTGTCGATATTACCATCAGAAAATAATGGGCATTTGGCTTTCAGTCTGTTTTAACATTAATATCTTATTATGAGACTTACTTCAAACAAAAATCCCCTTAAATCTTCTAAATTTAAAGACACTGAAAACTCTTTAAGTGACAGTCCATAATTATGTACAAAATGTTAATATAAAGTAGTTTTTGCATAATTTGTTACAAGTTATACTGCTATATAGACATAACAAAAAAATTCACCCAGAAAATCAAACTTACTTAATTATTTCACATAGATATAGTTTTTATGTACGAAAATAGCTACCTCACCGCAAGAGATGCAAATAATTCTGATTTATTTTGCGCAGTTCAATGTAACCAGAATGAAATAATCACCAACTCGCAAGACTACGATAACGAATTCCGACAAGAAAAAAAAAGTATTATGAAGAAATACCATACAATTAAACTGCACAGATACATTTGGGAGGTTTGGCAGGCTAGCAAAGCATCCGAAGCGTTTAAATTGCAGAGATGGTTAAAGATTCCTGTAAAGGATGACGATCTTTTTATTTTGGTATACAAAATAACTTACAGTTACACAGCGATTTTGTCAGCAATAGTTTTGAAACAAGAGGTGTTTGTCAAACACAAATGCCCCCCCCTGACGTGCAAGTGATATCTATTAGCATTGAATTTAAATTTTTGGAAATTTAGAGACTTTTGTAAGCTTTAGCAATGAAGGGTACCAGTCATGAAAGCAATTTACAAGACGGTGGAACTCCTATATATCAATAACCAGGTCATCCAATGAGAGGATTACATTTACCTCGACAAACATAAGCGCGTGTAGATTAACCTAGTCTAACACAAAGGATTTTATTGTAATTTAAATCAAATATTCGCTATTGGCGGAGATATAGTAGCTCTAGTGTTATGTCAATTCCGGTAATGTGCAGGCTTTAGTGACCA
This sequence comes from Corbicula japonica, assembly GCA_038501625.1. Lineage (NCBI taxonomy): Eukaryota > Metazoa > Mollusca > Bivalvia > Venerida > Cyrenidae > Corbicula > Corbicula japonica. The sequence continues at coordinate 24,515 of JAZAYU010000561.1, read as the reverse complement.
TCCATACGAAACCAAAGCATTTAATAAACACAAGTGAGTGATAATCAGTGCCTATTTATGACACGGCATATATTGAAATAGTTTAAAATTAATGTTATGGATCATTAATATATATCTTTACTTGAAATTGTCATGGGGAAAAATAATCACAACTTTACACTGAGAAGTATTTTATTTTATTATACAAATAAACATAAAAACGTTGTCTAGTTATTGATCGAACAAGGTTTTTTGTTGTCAAGGCCACCGTGACCTTGACCTTTGACCTACTGACCCCAAAACCAATAGGGATCTTCTACTGGTCACGACCAACTTCCACACCAAATATGAGGTCTGTATCACAAAGCGTTGTCTAGTTATTGATCGGACAACGTTTTTGTATGCAAAGGCCACTGTGACCTTGACCTTTGACCTACTGATCCTAAAATCAATAGGGTTCTTCTATTGGTCATGACCAACCTCCACACCAAATATGAGGACTGTATCACAAAGCGTTGTCTAGTTATTGATCGGACAAGGTTTTTGTGGTCAAGGCCACTGTGACCTTGACCTTTGACCTACTGACCCCAAAATCAATAGGGGTCTTCTACTGGTCATGACCAACCTCCACACAAAATATGAGGACTGTATCACAAAGCGTTGTCTAGTTATTGATCGGACAAGGTTTTCGTGGTCAAGGCCACTGTGACCTTGACCTTTGACCTACTGAGTCGTACTGACCCCAAAATCAATAGGGGTCTTCTACTGGTCATGACCAACCTCCACACCAAATATGAGGACTGTATCACAAAGAGTTGTCTAGTTATTGATCGGACAAGGTTTTTGTGGTCAAGGCCACTGTGACCTTGACCTTTGACCTACTGACCCCAAAATCAATAGGGGTCTTCTACTGGTCATGACCAACCGCCACACCAAATATAAGGACTGTATCACAAAGCGTTGTCTAGTTATTGATCGGACAAGATGTGGTCTACGGACCGACATACTGACCGACATACCGACCGACCGACATGTGCAAAGCAATATACCCCCGCTTCTTCGAAGGGGGGCATAATTAGTGAAGAATTCAAGAATGCCATAAAGATTAAGATTTTCAGTAATTTTACATACAACTCAATATACCGTAAAATTCCTTTAAAACGCCCCCGTTGGCATTACATTTTCTGAAAGGGAGTGTGCTTGTTATTTTTATTAATTATTAATTATTTTAATTTAAATATTACATTCTGAAGGATATTGGATAATAAATATGGATTAACTGATATTTTATTCTAAAAAATAACATGGAGGGCATTTATTAGGTAAGGATTGTTTATAAGGAGTTTACGGTATATTAATTGAGATGACACATTAATATTTTTGAAGTTATAATTAACAGTCCACTTCTATAACTAGTGATTTTATCTTAGATACTATCATGCAAATAAATTGGTTATTATGCTAATCCTCAAGCATGTGAAAACAATGCGCTACAGTCTGATTATAAATGTCTTACAATGGTGGCTATTATTTGAAAGCAGCCAGCTTGAGTTCTGTACAAAGTGCTTTCGTTTCATGCAACAGAACAAAACCAAGCTTTACTACTTTACATAACTACTTACTGAGACATTTAGTTTCCACCATAGCCATAATCGTACTGTACAGAAAACTGACCGGCAACTGTCAACTTTGTGGCTCAACAGCCTTAGTGTTCACAGTGCTGATACTGTAACAATCAAACACACCTGAAAAAAGCACAAATATGTGTGTTATAACTGACTAAACTTACATGAATAGAAAGCATATGCCTTCAATCACATAACTTAAGCAACAAGTGTAAACTGTGTAGTCTGATCTGGATCTACACTGTTTGATTGTAGATAGGTTAAGTTTTATCTGGCCTTCTTAGTCAGGCAGTTTAGATCCAAATCAGTCTGCCTGCATGAGGTGGCCGATCTGGATCTAAATTCCGAGTGTCTTTGAGGCTTATCAAATATGTGTACATAGATATCCACATATTTAAAACTTATATTAAAATGTAAATTTTGATAGTAATCATATTATACATACATGTATTGATGTTCTTAATGAATGCAGACCCTTAATCTCCCAAAAATGAAATAAAAACAAAGGCACATTCCAGCATATTGTTTTTATGAGTGTGGCGATTCCTGATAATATGCATATTTCACTTTTTTATATCTTAAAATGGTCCAGGCTTTGATATTTCAACAGTTATTTTGTCCAAAAATAAGTTTTTGTAGGTCAAAATAAAAATATAACTGTAAACAGATAAGTCCAACTGACAGACGGACATTTGCATTGACTGATCTCGTTTAAGGTGGGATTTGTTTGCAAGTTAAAACACGTAGACGCTGTGGACCGAATACGGTATGTTTGGCAGGTAGAGTCTTAATAATTATTTTACATCCACGTTGTAAAAGAACCGAGTTACGTCACGCAATGGAGTGGATGACAAAAAAAGAATGATATAAACGTTTGACAGCCGATTCCAGAATGACTTTTATTGAAGCGCTATGATTGCTAATAATAGATTTTTATTTTTTTCAAATGTTTGACTAGCGAAAACTCTGTGCCAAGGCTGCAGCTGGAAAATTCTTATAACGGGTTAGTGGGTGGGGTACGACTCCATTGCATTCCTTGTGTTTATTATATACAACATGTATGTATATAGGCTCAAACATCATATATGTGGGATCGGGGTGATTTTTGAAAGAAATTCAGGTTTCTGTGGACCAACATAAAACTAGCAGTAGCGGCAATAACGTCACCAACACGTGTTTGCGCACCACATGGTACACAAAAAAGTCAAAGGTCGTACACAATGGCAGATAGTAAACAAGTATACGCTGTAACATTGTCAAAAGGCTAACATTCACTGTATTCATGAAATAAATGTGTATACAGTAAATTTGTGTTAGATCTTCTTGACTAAATAAATAAATTGTTAAAATAGATCTGATTCTGGTATACCAAAGAAGTAATTTGAAATTTGGTTCCTTTTTAAAATCATAGCTTTTTAACCATTAATAATTGAAATACGGCTTGTATCCTACTGACAACCAGTGTAGATCAAGATTATTCTGCACATCAGTGCAGTCTGAGGAGGATCTAGACTGTTTGCTTCTTGGTCAGTAATAACCTGATGCATATTAAAAAGACTATTGTAGATCCTGATCAGATGTGCTGGTTGATATGGTTCTATACTGGTTGCACAAAAGCTGAAAGCCATATCCATCGAGTAAAGGGTTAAATCGTGGCATACTTGCAGTTAAGTCAGAGATTCGAACTTCTAGTGTGCATTTGTTTACTATCAAGTATTGAATTGTACAAATATGAATAGAGCTCCGAGACAGGCATTGCAAAAACTATTAGATACTGTCACTTTCACGAAACCGATGGACGCCTTGCATGTGCGGTCAATCATTTGTGCGAAGTTTCAACGAACGGCATTTAGCCGTTATTGAGATTTTGATAATTTTTCTTTTTATCGATTAATGTACAGGGGAGGAGTATAGTTGGCCCTTATACGTTCTAAAGAGCAATTCCAGAGTTCTCATGCAAACAGTATTGTATTAATATTTTTTTGTGCGAGGTAAACTGAGCATTATTTCATGCAAACGTATTTCTTCACTAACACTGAACCTGGGCTGGCAATGAACATTGACGATCAATCATTTTAACCTAATTTTTATTTACATGTAATGACAGGTTTTTACGAAATAAGGAAAATTGTTGGACCCTAAAACGGAAAGAAGAAATAATAGAGACAAATTACCCCCAAGATATTTTAGATAAGCATTAACTTTGTACAAAGATTTATTTGTTTACCTACTTGTGCATGTACCATACCATTTTAGATACCACAGCAATATAAATGTCATGCAGTAGATCACTTCAATTTCTGACAGTTGAAAGAAGCTTAACTAACATGCCCATTTCCTATTTCATAATTTAGAGTTTGCTCATCAGACTGTGTATTTAGTGTTTTGGAATGGATGCCAGCTGGATTTAATGTGGTATACTGGTCATCTATGGGTTCGCGTTACTTAACAGTTATCACCATGAAGTATAGACGAAAAGAAACTTACCTGTTAAATTTTGATTTATTTCTCCTATTCCAACCTTTTCCTGTTATTTAATTCTTAAAATGATCATGGAATATCCAAAAACAATAGAATGCATCCATATGATTGTCATTGGTGTCCGCCATGTTGTCCTGATTACGTCATCATTCGTTTCGCGGTATGTGAAAATTCTTGGAATAAATCGAACACTCGTAGGTTTAGAACACTAAATGTTTAATCAGATAACAAGTCATTTAAAGTGTAATAGGTGAACATGTCAAAACTTTAACTGTTAACTTAATTTTAACAAATAACAACTGTTAATCACACTGACTGTAAAAATTATTTTGTTTCATGGTCACAGTACTTTCATTCCATATTTAATATTTAGTGGTTGGTTACCTATCTGATTTAAAATTTAGTGGTCGGTTACCTATCTGATTTATAATTTAGTGGTCGGTTACCTAACTACATATAAACACTTCCGGGGCTATGGGCGGGGCAGACGAACTTGTAAACAAAGCAAAATAGGACTAAAATAAGAGCTGAAGGTGAGTTTTTTTTGCTTCATTTCTAACAAAAACACTATATTTGATGTATACGAACAAATTCTCACCAAGAAACTACTCATAACTGTTGAAAAAACGTTTTTTCGTCAAACCACAAATATAGGTCAGCAACGTGACAACGTAAACAATCGGTAGAGGGCGCAACGCAAATACCGCGAGACGAACGATGACGCGACACCAATGATGACCAGAAGCTTAACTAACATGCCCATTTCCTATTTCATAATTTAGAGTTTGCTCATCAGACTGTGTATTTAGTGTTTTGGAATGGATGCCAGCTGGATTTAATGTGGTACATCTTGGGAACCAGGTGAACAGGGTCGGATGCAAGTTTTTCAGAAAGGGGGTTCATTTGGGGCAGTCTTAAGGTAGTTACATGATAATTTCAAACTTTCTGGCCTAAATCAACACAAAAATAAAATATTGCTGCCTAGACTGATATAAGTGATACTATGAGCAACCCCACAGTGGCACTGAACCCCCTCTGGATCCACCCTATTTTTGTTGTGTCCACTTACTGTCATCCGGTAGAAATCTGGTAAGAATTGTTATAATGGCATCTACAGGGGTTTTTCTGCCTATTTTGGGAAAAGGAGTCTGGACATTTTGGGAATTTTTATCGACAAAAATGCCCATTTTGGGAATTTTCACATCGATAAAATAGTCCGTTTTGGGAAATTTCAATATGCATTTATCATTGTTTATTTAGCTTAAAACAGTCAATTTTTACATAACCAATATACTTTTACCAGCTTTTTGGTCTTTATTCAAACAAACATTGCAAAACTGGTAACTTGTTAGCCAACTGTTATCAGAAATAATTTTCTCATTTAAATTATTCATTATATGAAATTGAAATTCTTTATAAAATAGTGAAACTGTAGCAACTTTAATGGTTAGTTTAGAGTATTAACTAAAACGACCGGATAAACGTAAGTTTTTATTTTAGAACTTATTGTTGTGCAAAGCCATCATAGTCGCGAAAATAGATTACAAATAGAATTAAGTGTCTAACGAGTCATATTATGATGCATCTTCTGCAGTTTAGGGTACCTTCTGTAAAGTTTTGCAAAATAGTTCTAAATTTATTGATATATTCAATAGCTATAATGTTGCAAGAACTTCCAGAAAATATTCATGCTTACAGTTAAATCAGTTTCACTGAATGCTTGCAATTTCTAGATAAAGGGAAGTCCCTATTCTATTACAGTAAACGCAGCGAGGATTAATTTTTTTCCGCTCATCCCCGCGATTTTTTTTCATCCCGGACTGAGTAATTTTCGTCCCCCGCAATACGCGGACTTCCACTCGTCACCGTGATCGTGTAAATTCATCACGGTGATAAGCGGATGCCTCTAGGCAATCATTTACCGCCGCGATGTCGCGGAGGATCCGCCGAGGTAAATCGCGCCAAAGTGGTTGCATTTTTACGAACGACAAAATAAAATAATTATTATTTACCGAAGGCTAACATATTCCATCATTTCAAATATATCCTAATCTCTAACTTATCGCTTTTATCAGATTTTAGTAATTATTGCATCACACAAGCTAAAAATGACACGCGCACACTACCAAGTAGATCAAACGTTTTTATAGTAAAGCCGAAATAAACACAGATGGTTGTTTCGAGCCGTCGTCGTCTTTTGAAGTCAAACGTTTTAGATCAAACGTTTTTATAGCAAAGCCGAAATAAACACGGATGGATGTTTTGAGCCGACGACGTCTTTTGAAGTCGCGTTTGATGTTCGGCGGTAATGATTTTTTTGCCTCCATACCAAATACACAGCATGGTCATGTCTTTTGTAAGGGATACATGAGGTTTTTATAAGTTAACGGCTGTTTTTCAAATTATGCGGCTTATAAATGTAACAATTAAAAATAAATGGAATAAAATGCGAATTTCGTAAGAACCCACCTCACCATCAAGGTAATTATTTTAACTTATTTAAATTATGCAAACTGGTTTTTACCGGTGTTTTACGTTTAATGGAAAAAGTGGGGTCCACAGGTCGATTGCGTTTTATTTAATTACACGTTATATCAGATTGAGTACTTCAAGAAAAACTTGTATCGGTAAAATCACAGCGACCGTAATGCGTGAAAAACTCTGAAAGCCAGATGACATGTTTAAGATTCCCTAGGATAAATCAGTGTCACCTTTAATTGGCAGCTTGGTCTCACCTGCCAAAGAGGTCACTTGACTAAGGTGTGAAAACTGAAAGCATGATGCCATGTTTGAGATTCTTACGGAATATTTGACAAGATATTGAGATGACACGGTCGACTCAAAATTTATTTAAAACTCGCACATTTTGGTCAGAAGTCATTCCCGCGTAATTTCATGTGAATAAGTCGGTGCATGAATGTGCGTCCGCGTTGGTTCGCTGAACGTCTCCGGGAATCCCCGCGATGTCGCGCTGATAAATTTTTATTACCCCCTGCAAAGCTGTATCTTTAGATTTATTTTATTCGATTTTTGCCGAAATTTCGGAAATAAAATATGTTTTCGATTGGGAAAAATGACAACTGGATATGATTGGGAACAGGGCCGTTTGCTTTGGGAACACCTCCGTTTTCCGGAGGCGCAGACAGTGCTGAAAAACCCCTGATCTATCTTCAGCCAGTATAATATGCGAGCTCAAGCGAGCGAGCCCCCGAAGGGGGCTCGCGAGCAAGCGAGCTTTTACGGTAATGTGCGTATATGTTATGCCCAACTACCATAGCTTTAAAAAAATTTTAATCCGAAGCGTTCCGATTTTCCTCGATGGTCTTGCAAATCTCACGGATACAGTCTTCACCGTCTTTAGGCTTAAGAGTACCAAATTTTTATTCAATAATTTATTTTTATTCTTATATTTAATAAGAAGAAAAGTAAACATAATGTATTTGTAACACAAAATATACGATCATTTTCATAGGTTTTGTTTTTTTTAAATAAAAATATACATATGACGTCACGCGGAGAACTGTCGCGCGCGCAACCGTCAAATCAGACCGAGGCTGTCAAAACACCATCAACCTCTTCCGCTCGAGTAAAATTAGCGATTCAGGCTTCCAGACAGATCTTTTTGAAAGTTTTGAGGTAGATTTCATTATGTTTGTACATGTGTTTGTCAAAAATATGCGAAACGTCAACCCATTATTTCTCACTTTCGGTTCTGCAGTGCATAAGCATTTTGTTTACATAAATAGGCGATTCGCCCCGAAACGATTCACCCCATGCTGAAGTATTTATCACAAAAGTTTGATTAATTCGATAATATAACGGACGTCACGAAAGTTGCCAGACCGAAGGACCTGTCTGTTAAAATTTGGGTCGGTCTGACATGATTTCTAATGTTATCAGGAATGTAAGACAAAAAAATGAACTAATACTTGCTTATATCGTTACCTTTTTTAACATGTTTCGGTCTGACAGAATTTGTTTTGCTCAGACAGATTTTCACATCTTGTCTGACCAAATGTCTGACACTTTTTTCAACTTCCGGGAAGTCTGAAATAAGTGTAATTAATTCTAATTTTCCTGGTCACTGACAATCAAAAATATGCATTTTGACATTTTTAATAACAATAATTTCATTTTCCTCAGACTGAAGTGGCCAAAAAAGGCAAAATACAAAATGGAAAAGTGTTGGCAAAAACAACTGAACAAAAGATTTTTGCACATAAACAATGAGAATTTTCGGTTCATGATATTCCAGAAGATGGTGACTTTTTTTTCATATAGATTTCTACAGCTCAATAGTATTCCACACCATAATGTCAAAATATTATTAAAGTTTGACCCAGCTCGATTGTGACAACCTAAAAGAGGCGTTTTTTTAACAAATCTTATAACTAATACCTGTTTTGTGAAATACAAAAAAGTCCTGTGCTGCAAATTCCTGGATTTTTTGTTCAAACCGATATCCAGCTTACAATCGCAAAATTTAAATTTCCTATGGCATGCTGCCATTGTTTACAGTTACTGTATTGATCTCCATTTTGTGAGGCAATGTGTGACGTCATCGCAATTGAAACAGAGCATGGAAGTTCTCAAACGTTATTTTGACTGCAAATTGTGATCTCGACTAACGTACAAGGCAAAATGCCTAATTTGTTAAATATTCCAAACTGATTAGTGATATTATTATTTAATTTCTCAATCACTCTTGCAAAGCGCAGTACAATCTATTATATTATAAGATAATTACAGACATATTTTCTACCCTCATTGTACAATGGATTTACAAACAGGAGAAATCACATGTTAGATTGTGGTACTTCTAAAATCATCATTAGCAGTATGTTCTTAAATAATTTCTGTCAAACCTGTTTTAAGCAGCCACCCAAGGGAGTGACAAAAAGTGGATGTTTATGACAGATGGCTGCTAAAGACAGGTAAAAATTAGAAAAAAGTGTCAGTTTAGGACATCTCTAAACTAGCTCTTTAAGACAGGTGGTTGCTATTCGCAGGTGGCTGCTTAAGACAGGTTGACTGTATACTTTTTTCATATGCCAGAAACATTTACTGCATTTTGTGCAACAGTATCGTGCGTCCAATAGTTTATCTTGTATCTGTGTGCGTCTATTATATTGTCTATCGTGCATTTTGTTTGTTCTTTATGTCTCAAGCAGTTAGGCTCAAAACTGTGGTGGATTTAAATTCCCATTTTTTCACTGCCACATGAAAATTTCAGCACTACAATGTTCATTTGTTGTTATAAAACATAAATAGTCTCTAAAGTATCAAACAAATAAAAAAATGATTCCACAAATAAAACTTTTCAACCTTCTATTGTTTATGCCGTTTACAGGTAGGTTTTAACGTAATAACCAATGAAAGCGTCTCTTTCATAAATTGATACACTACAGTCGGGAAGACTTTTAATGGTGCAACATAAAAACTGTTGACATTTGTTGAGGTTTATAAGTTTTTTTCATAATAAACAAACAAGTTTCTGAAAAAGTATCACATATATTGATTCTCAATGGAATTAGCTTTTAAGGTATGTAATTCTTTTTAAAGATAATTATATAGGTTTAAAAAACTATTTGAAGCGTCAAAAGTTGCGACAATGATTCTTATCGCTGGCATATATACATAGAAGGAAAATTTTCCGCTTTGATTTGAATGCTAACTAAGTTGTTCGCGAAGGGCGGACATTGTATGCATAGAAAAGCCCTTGTTGCGCACAATTCGTTGGGCTATCAGCTTAGCTACTAAGGCGGCCTGAAGGAAATCTACAAAAATTTAATTTTTGAAGTGTTATAATCAGAATAAAGACAGTAAAATGCATTGCTTGTAGCTAAAGTGTAACAACCTAATAAAAGCTTTTTTGTTACATGTTGGTTTATTAAATTTTAGTTCAAGATGTTTCAAGTCATTCAGTAGCAGCAAGTTAAAAAGTTTTCTTGAATAAGAGTTTTTCACTAGAGCTCGCATTGAGGCAGTGCCTTAGTTCATATTAAAAGACTGCATGCAAAAATGCTTACACCTTTTATGGATACGTCTTAGTCATGCTATCCGATTCTGTCAACAAATTAATGTATAACATTTCGGATATTTCGGATACATAAAATTCTTCAATCAAAATTGTCTATCCAGATGACTTGACCAGGAACTAAAATAATATTAGACATTTCATATAAACAATCTGCACACTAGCTATGTGAGTCTGCAATATATCTTACCTCGTTTAAGGTTCTAAAAACCATAAAATACCAGACTTCTGCTTTTCTTCGCGCTTAAGAGAACATTGAAGATTTTTTTCAGGGGACGTAATTCTTACGGGTCAAAACGGTTCATGAATGTCTGTAGACTTATTCGCTGTCCACGTCCCAACTTCAATACATATATAGTCTATTCCAAAAGAGTGTGTACTTTGTTTTCGATGCTTTTTCATTAAGTGCTTTTCTTAATGCCTAAACATTTGGCATCAAAATTGAGAGTCGATCATTTAAATTCTATAGACTATAGTAAAACTATCTATGATAATTAGCTCTATGATAATAATATAGCTCTATAATTATCTATGATAATGATATAATCTCAATTTTATACTGTTGAAAGGGACATTGGAATAGTGGTCTTATTATCGAGGTGGTCTTTAAAGACTAAATTTCCGGGTGATCTTTATGACGGGTTTTACTGTAACTGAATATTACACGAATCATTTCCCACGCGCGAAAATATGTCACGCGGCTTACGTTTGAAAATTACTGAAAGTGAAATTAGGGGAAAAACTACAGGAGGTGTGTCGTTATTTTCTTTTCTGTATTTAAATGCTAATTGATTAACCGACTTTAATAACATCGGGATAATGATGATGACATGGCCCCGTGAAATATTTTCATTGTGAGTAGGTTTTATTTTCGCTGATTTCGCGCTCGAAATTATGCGCGAATTAAAACCCTAAGACAAATTTAGCCATGCATTTCTGTTTTACAAGTATAATTATACATGTATTGCGCGAATTCATATCCGCGCATCAATGCGATGCGAACATGTCAATTTAAAGCATATTGGCAAAATATCATGCCTGCGAAATCAAGTGATACCAGGAACGAAAAACAGCAACAAAGAAACAGAAACTAACGGAAAACAAAAACAAAAAAAACCAAAAGAAATAAAGAAACAAAACAACAGAACCAAAACAAAACCTCCATTTACTTTTAAAAGGACACTATAGTTTACCATTCCAATATTGTCTTGTAGTTCTTGAGAATGAACTGAAAACAGACTTACCTAACTTGACATCGGGGAGCTCCTCGAGCGTTTCGATGACGCTGTGGTTATTGCAAACAATGGAAACATTCTGTTAAAGGTGCCTTGTCACGTATCAGGATGAAAATATAAAATGTTTACAAATATCAACATTTATCATTTATACTGAAGAAGAATTTTGTAAACAAAGAAAATGAGATGTCACAAGTTGATCCAATCAACGTACAGGTGAATATATTTAAAGGTGAAGTTGTTATAGCGTTACTTACACAGTAAAATTCATTCACTACAGGTCCTTTAATGTACCGATCTTTCCAAAATTTCGGCGAAATTCGACCCCGTTCATTTATTTAGAGGTGTTAAACAGCAGTATAATTAATATTAACCACATCTGAGACAGTGAAGTATGAATACGCTGCTTTAACATTATATTTCAAATGGAAAAATAGAGTCGTAGATCTAATTATGTGTTGACCTCCTTCCACCCTGAACCGTGTGAATACGCTGCTTTAACATTATATTGCACATGGAAAAACAGAGTCGTAGATCTAATTATGTGTTGACCTCCTTCCACCCTGAACCGTGAATACGCTGCTATAAAATTATATTTCACATGGAAAAACAGAGTCGTAGATCTAATTATGTGTTGATCTCCTTCCACCCTGAACCGTGAATACGCTGCTTTAACATTATATTGCACATGGAAAAACAGAGTCGTAGATCTAATTATGTGTTGACCTCCTTCCACCCTGAACCGTGTGAATACGCTGCTTTAACATTATATTTCACATGGAAAAACAGAGTCGTAGATCTAATTATGTGTTGACCTCCTTCCACCCTGAATCGTGTGAATACGCTGCTTTAACATTATATTTCACATGGAAAAACAGAGTCGTAGATCTAATTATGTGTTGATCTCCTTCCACCCTGAACCGTGAATACGCTGCTTTAACATTATATTTCACATGGAAAAACAGAGTCGTAGATCTAATTATGTGTTGATCTCCTTCCACCCTGAACCGTGAATACGCTGCTTTAACATTATATTGCACATGGAAAAACAGAGTCGTAGATCTAATTATGTGTTGACCTCCTTCCACCCTGAACCGTGTGAATACGCTGCTTTAACATTATATTTCACATGGAAAAACAGAGCCGTAGATCTAATTATGTGTTGACCTCCTTCCACCCTGAACCGTGAATACGCTGCTTTAACATTATATTTCACATGGAAAAACAGAGTCGTAGATCTAATTATGTGTTGACCTCCTTCCACCCTGAACCGTGAATACACTGCTTTAAAATTATATTTCACATGGAAAAACAGAGCCGTAGATCTAATTATGTGTTGTTCTCCTTCCACCCTGAACCGTGAACACGCCGTTTTAACATTATATTTCACATGGAAAAACAGAGCCGTAGATCTAATTATGTGTTGATCTCCTTCCACCCTGAACCGTCACTAGGCTGCTTTAACATTAGATTTCACATGCCATTGGAAAAAAAATAGTCATAGATCTAATTATGCGTTGACGTCCTTTCCGTCAAAAATACATGATGGAGATTATTATCCCTTGCCCTTCTACGTGTACTGTGGATGCACCTATTTTCGTTGGCATAAGATTTCGTTGATTTCCGTTAGACCTAAATTTCGTGAGTTATTTAAATTCGTGGATCTTGATTTTCTAAACTACGTTTGATGTTTCTATCGTTTTCTCTATCATTCGGTGAAATCTACGAAATGTGCTGAAAAAGTCGACAGTGGGTCCGGAAAACTAATGTTTTTAACATCTTCGCATACATGTATTCGCCTTTTCATGTCTTAATCTAGTTACTGATCTCTCCTGTACCCCATACACAACTTGTTTAACGATTTCGGAACTCTTGGCTGGTAGAAAGAGGTCATTTTACGCCAACATTTTGGGGTAGCGTGTTATCATAAGAGACGGATATGTTGCGGGGATGGGAGTGGGGGGTGGGGGTGGGGGGAAGGAGGAGGTTCTGCTGTAACTGAAGGTCTGTGGTTCTACATGTACCTAGGTTCTTGAAACAATGCCTGTGGTATTTCGCCAGCTGTAAAATCTGGCATTTGTAGGAGGCGGGACGCGAATCAACAGGAAAGAAAAGGAGGGCCTCTAAGTATCCTATTTAACTCGTTTAAATTTTTTGAGGTGCGTCTTTCAAATTATAAGGGGGAAGTAAGATTGGGGTGAGGCACTTGTTCTTGATGCAACAAATACATTAGCCACACAAAATCAAGCTGTTTATCTAACACACGCCATGACCGAAACAGGCGGTAGTCCTGAAGTAAAATGAAATGAGTATAATGTGCACTAAACATGGAATTGTAGTCTTTTGGAATTTAAGTTATACAGTTTTGGAAATATCTGAGATTTATATACGTCGTTGTTCTAATTTTTGTTTCAATTTTAGAGGCCCATGCAAACATCGCTGAGTTTGTCGTATTTGGGAATGTTTTTTCTAATTGTTTAAGCAATTCTTGTACATGTTGAAGTGTACATGTACCTTACGTTACTGTGGTATCATTATATTTCGAGAGGGTAATTTTCGCATTTTTCTCCCTTTGAAAGTGTGCGAAATCAAACCCCACCGAGATCGTACCATCATTATCACCTTTTGTTTTATGCGCGAAATTTGATCCCGGCGAAATTAAAGGATACCACAGTATTTCCTGTTCCTTAAATCATACTCTAATTATTTGAGTATGTCTCTCAGAATCATAAATCTTTGTCACATACACTTGTACAATAAGATGGGAAAATATCGATAAGGCCTAAAAATAGTTCGGGCTTCACACACTAAATAACCCAAATGTTTTCCATACCCAAATGAACACCGTCAAATATGGATTAAATCTTAAATGAAAACTAAATGTCTACAAACAAGTAAGCAATTATGGCATAATGGTCATGCTACGGACAGGTCTGTATTAGGAAATGATGAATTCAGCCTCTTGTAACAACGAACACAAGCACAATTAGCAGACTGTCATAAGACATGTTAACATGAGGATTCAATTTGAGGATCTTTTACAAACATGAAGCCTGAGCAAATATTTCCCCATAAATAATAACTTATTAACCCTTTACTCCATGGGATATGGCTGATATACCACGGGCAAATAGTGTAGATCCAGATCAGCCGGTACATCCCTGCCGTCCGATCAGGATCTACGCTGTTCGCTTTAGATTCATTAGGTTATTTCTGACCAAGAAGCGACCAGTATAGATCTAGATCAGATGGAACGGATGTACCAGCTTATCTGGATCTACATGTACACTGTTGGCACATGCGATAAAACCCGTATATATGCAGTAAAGGGTTAATGTATTCAAATTATATTTTCTTGTTTTGGGGTCAATTTTTTAATATATTGAAAAAAGAAACTTTCATAAATTAACAATTTGAATGTGTTCAAAAATATTTGAAACAGGTTTTTTTATGTCTGCAGATCTAAACAAAATCCTAAAATGTATACCAAAGCTAAAGGAGCTTGATTTTTTAAATTTATTGATTATATTTGTGTCTGCATTCTTTTTCACCATTAAGGCCAAATGCAAATCGGAGAAATGTCTCGGATTTTACGGTAAATTTAACACCGGGCAAACCAATATCGGGCAGGTGACCGATATGCGAAAAAATTATCACCCTTCCTCAGAAATGTACGAGCTTTAGCATTAGACTACATAAAACATATTAATATATTAATACAGTCAACCCTGATCTGCCACTCAGGGTAAACCCCCAAAATTGGTCTTTTAACGCAGGTGTGTTTTGTTCACAGGTTAAGAAGTTGTTTTTTAAATCTGCCAGTTGAACAAATAAGATTTGGTCTGAATCCACAGGTGGTCATTGTTTAAAGGTAGTCATTAACAAAGGCTGGACTGTAAATGGAAAAACGAGGAAATACGTACAGTACTTATTATACATGTATTCCATTTATATGCTGCTTGTTCACAGCTCAGAGTGAAATATTTTAATGTCCCGAAGCGGTTATTATTAGGTCTTCTACTATGTGAGGACTATAAAACACTGAACATTAGCCAATTTCGCAAAGATATAATTTAAATAGATGAATACTTTTGATCTATGTATAACTTGATAAGATGGCGATCAGCATGTGGTATGCGGCCTGTGTCAACGATTGGAGACCAGTCTACAAACTACTTTCTGATTGGTGAGTTGTTGATCCTGGATCAGTTTTAACCAATTAGTTGCTTGGTATTGGAGACTGGTTTCTAGTCTCCCGTGATCTGTTCGTCATATTAAAGTTTTCAGGATTCGAATATGTTAAAGCTACGAGAGGAGCGAATTGTTTCTGTATCTTAATAATGAATATGTCACTTCACCGATAAAACAAAGTAAGAATTGAAAATAAAGAAAGGCGATTAATCTCCGAAAAAGATGCATTTAAGTTGCGTTTAATATGGATTTAAACTAATGACTTTTCATGCAGTGTGTGGTCTTTATAAAATAGACCCACTTCGTTCAATCTAATCCTCTGCGTACATTACAACGTGATGATCGACGGACGAACAGAAAAACATGCCTTCGTTCTGTTTTCGCCTGTGGTGTTCAGTCATCGAATCGGTTGCACATATTTTTCATAATATTTGACTCATAATGACCGAAGAAAGCTTACCCTTAACAAAAACAGATCAAATAAGTTCTAGAACAGAAATAAACTTCAGTTATTAATGAACAGTTTAAAAACTACCATATTACATTTTGAACAAACAAAAACTACAAGTAATTTTTAATAGGAAACGCTTTCAAAATAAAATAACATACAATTGTTCGGCATGATTACGGTGCGGCACGCCGTAGTCGTCACGGCTACAATCGCCATAGTAACGGGCTGGTAATCGGCATCTGACGCAGCTATAGTCATCATGATTTCAGGCACGGTACTCTGTGATAGTCACAACTAGAGATCTCATGATATCAGACACGGTACTGGGCGGTGGCATATCTATAGTCGTCACGATAACGGCCTGGTACTCGGCGTCTGACGCAGCTATTGTCGTCATGATATCATGCATGGTACTCTGTAATAGTCACAACTGGAGACGTCATGATAACGACACGGAACTGGGCGTTGGCATATTTATAGTCGTCACGATAACGGCCTGGTACTGTCGTCATGATTATGAGCTGGCATCCGTCAATTTTCTAATATGATTACGAAAATAACGGCTAATAATGCGGCGGAAGCCTCAGCGTTAGGCCTTATTATTACGTCCTGGTGTTCAACAGTTGTCACAGCTATAGTCGGCCTGTTATATGTACGGTATGTTTCTCGGCAAATGTAGACATATTGATTACAGCCTGTAATCAGCCGATGTCACAGTTTCATCGTTATGATAACAGCCTGGTACTCATGTATTAGTCTTTATTAATACGGGCTGGTACTCTTCGATTGTCATAGCTATAGTAAACATCATTACCTCGATTACAACCTGGTACTCGGCGGTTGTCACGGGGATTGTCGTCATGATACATGACCGGCAGTTTACATGTAGTCGTCATAATTACTGCTTGGTACTCGGCGGTTGTCACAGGGATTGTCGTCATTAACACGACCGGCGGTTTACATGTAGTCGTCATAAGTACTGCTTGGTACTCCGAGGTTGTCACGTGAATTGTCGTCATGATACATGACCGGCGGTTTACATGTAGTCGTCATAATTACTGATTGGTACTCGGCGGTTGTCATAGGGATTGTTGTCATGATACATGACCGGCGGTTTACATGTAGTCGTCATAATTACTGCATGGTACTCGGCGGTTGTCACGGGGATTGTCATCATGATACATGACCGGCGGTTTACATGTAGTCGTCATAATTACTGCTTTGTACTCGGCGGTTGTGCGAGTAATGCGTTTATATTTTGTGCAGCAGATCCCCTGAATTAATTATCTATCATAATAATACAGTAAAAATTCCCTAAGCCGAATCCTCTATAATCCGGAATCCTCCCAAAACCGCATAATTTTTACGGTCCCGATTTTTTTCCTTCTTATTTTATAGAAAAGAAAACCTCTGAAAACCGGAACCTCCGAATTCCGGAAACCGGCCTTATTTTTACGATTTTATTTGCTATTTGCTCTTTAAAAATCCTCTAACAACCGGAGTTTTGATAATTGTCATCGAATGTGACGAACTCGGGCTGTCTTGTCAAAGGCTTGTGTCAAATAACTGCAAGATAATCCGTTGTTTTCCTTTAGAGACGCGCATATTATTTAATAGGCGTGAAATTTACAAGGGTTAATAACTGGGACATGTTATTGATGTGTAAACAAATATGAGTTGAGAAGACGATGATTATGTAATTGTCTCTTTAATTTATTGTTTGAAACACCCGTGACTGTCTTTCTTTTGTAATTAATGATGCAATTTCGCCAAGTCGGTTGATCAGTCGGCGATTTCACAGAGGGCTGTGAAAAACATGCTTACGATTCCATAACGTGTTGTTTGAATATATACATGTTCACATATGTAATTAATTAAGTTTGTTGAAAAAATATGTTTTTATGAGAAAATAAATTAAAATGATGGATAAAAAAATTTGTTATTTTTATTCCCTAAAATATGTCAAATGTTGCAAAGCAACCAACATTCAATTTAGACTAAGAAAAGGCGTTATAACACACTAATTAGAACAACACTTGTCAAATATGGTGATAAAGTGAAATCCTCTATAAACCGGAATCCTCTCTAAACCGGACTTTTTCTCCAGTCCCGATGACCACCGGTTTAGGGAGTTTTTACTGTAATTATATTCTAGTTCACATTTTGACTTTGTTAATGAGCAGTTGATGTGTGAAACTCGAGCCAGAGATTTACTCGAATCTGGGAATAAAATGATATAACAATATCTAATATTAGCCCAGATTGAATTGTTTACTTTCGATCTATTGATAACTTAGTAAGATCAGCTTGTTGAATTCAGCCTATGTCAAAGATGGGAAACCAGTTTACAAATTTGAGCTTCTGATTGGTCAGTTTGGATACTTGGATCAGTTTTAACCAATCAGCTGCTTTGTATTGGAGACTGGTTTCTAGTCTCCGGTGAAGAGTGATCTTGCCTGCAGGATAAGACACTAAGAACTTTAAACTTTAAGTTAAAGTAGCGACTGGTGATTAATGAGAATTTCACTTCGCTTCAAATATTGCGTAGTAGAATTATCAATGTTCTTTTTTTAACAAATTTCCAGTTAGATTACAAAGTCTGTTAACTGCAGAAAGTAGCAGACATACACTATTGATCAGGTTATCTATACACGAGACAATTCACCAACATACAAAGATCTTGTACAGTGTGTGTCAAAAGCGTGTTCACCTTTAACCTGCATAGCGTGACCGACTACTGTTGTATAATTTAATTTCGTGGGGATTTACTTTCGCGCAAAAGGCATAAATGATATTTCGCGTGGCAAAAAATTCGCGCATTTGTATTATTCTTACATAATATTAGATATTTAATGGTTGAATTTGTTGGTGTTAGATTTCGCGCACTTTCCCTAGCGCGAAATACGCGAAAATTAAACCCCTCGAAATATAGTGATATCACAGTGTTTAGATCCATATCATCATGTGTACACACGTAGTCTGAGCAGGGTCTATATATGATAATACTGTACAACACCCCTACGACCACTGAATGGACTGGCTAAATAAGGAAGAAAGGCAGGTCCATTGCACAACTATTGCAATAGAAGGTCAAGACATAAGTTCGTGGAACAGAACAGAACATTATGGGTAATATGCTGACTACAAAGAGCAAGTATCGTTTTACCACACCGCAATTTATACTTAAAAAAACTTAAGGAAGAAGCGTTTTGAACAAGGTTAACCCGGAGAACGGGTAAAAACTAACAACAGGCAATATAATCACATGAGCGTTTCCGTTGCATTAAATTAAACGTAGAAATTATTTCAGAGGATGGACAAGACTTGCGTAATGCAAATCAGATCGTTGTGTGTTTTTAACATAGGAAAGTACTTCTACCTTAACTTCTTCAACTGAAGATAGAAAAATGCTATCTGAACAGGAGTAAGGCAACAATCGTTTTGCTACATGAACACTGTTTCCATCGCCAAAGATGAAAAAAATAAAAGTCTACTTTTATTTAGGAAATACTTTAACTCTAGTAATATTTCTATTACACGTATAACGGTCAAATAACATAGAGCGCTTTTGGATCCAGGAAAAAATATTTGTCAAAAACAAAACACACACCTACCTGTTTTCGAAAAGAACGTCCGGAACACAGTCAATATGAGTTTAATTAATTTATTTCCGAGTCAAGTTGACCGTTAAGCAAGACAGTGTGCTTCTTCAAATTTAAAGTTGGTATCTCGAGTTCTAACAAGAGCTGTCAGAGGAGACAGCATGCTCGACTATTCGAATCATTTGAAACAAATGCAATTTGAAGATTAAAACAATAACAAATATGGCCATACATTCACATGCAATCGGGAAAAATATTAACAAGTGAATGGTAAGGGAGAAATTCATTTCAAATAACAGAAATAATTACTTAATGTACCATAAATATTAAAATGAATAGGGGAATAAGTATAAAATATTTTTGAATTTTGAAATCCCTTCATTCATAAAGAAGTAATAGCCCGAACAAATAAATTCAAGTTTTGGTAACTGTGACCTTGACCTTGATCTTACAGGCATGGGTAATGTATGCAACACACCGCCTTGTCATGGTGAACATTTGTGCCAAGTTATTTTGAAAACCCACCATTCAAAACAAAGTTATAGCCCCGACAAGAAAATTCTATTTTTAATAACAGTGACCTTGACCTTGGACCTACAGGCAAGGACATGGTTCACGACTCACCATCTTGTCATGGTGAACATTTCTGCCAAGTTATTTTGAAATTACTCTATTCCTTACGTAGTTACAACCCTGACAAGAAAATTCTATTTTAGTAACAGTGACCTAGACCTTGGACCTACAGGCATGGGCATGGTACGGGATACACCACCTTGTCATGATGAACATTTGTGTCAAGTTATTTTGAAATCACTATATTCCTAACGAAGTTACAGCCCGGACAAGAGAATTCTATTTTTAGTAACAGTGACCTTGACCTACAGGCATGGGCATGGTATGCGATATACCGCCCTGTCAAGAGGAACATTTGTGTCAAGTTATTTTGAAATCCCTCCATTTATAATGAAGTTACAGCCCAGAAAAGAAAATTCTATTTTTAGTAACAGTGACCTTGACCTTGGACCTTCAGGCTTGGGTATTGTGCGGACACACTGCCTTGTCATACTGAACATTTGTGCAAAGTTATTTTGAAATCCCTCCATTCATAACAAAGTAACAGCCCCGACAAGAGAATTCTATTTTTAGTAACAGTGACCTTGACCTTTGACCTAAAGCCATGGGCATGGTACACGACACACCGCCCTGTCATGGTGAACATTTGTGTCAAGGTATTTTGAAATCCCTCCATTCATAACGAAGTTACAGCCTGGACAAGAAAAGTCTATTTTTAGTAAGAGTGACCTTGACCTTGGATCTACAGGCATGGGTATTGTGCGGACACACCGCCATGTCATAGTGAACATTTGTGCCAAGTTATTTTGAAATCCCTCCATTCATAACGAAGTAACAGCCTGGTGAAGAAAATTCTATTTTTAGTAACAGTGACCTTGACCATCGACCTACAGGCTTGGGCATGTACGTGACATACCGTCTTGATATGGTGAACAATTATACCAAGTTATTTAAAACTCCAATAAGAAATAACAAAGTTAAGAGCGGACATGATTTTGCAAGAAAATTCTATTTTTAGTAACAGTGACCTTGACCTTGGACCTACAGGCATGGGTAATTTACGCGACACACCACCTTGTCATGGTGAACATTTGTGCCAAGTTATTTTGAAATCCCTTCATTTATAATGCAGTGAAGGACCAAGTGTATATTTCTCTTAACACAAAATGTAAGTGAAAAAGGGGCATAATTTGAAAAATATTGGAAGTAGGGTTATAGGTCTTGTGGGTTATGATGTAGATTTTGATGGTGAAAATATATTTCAAGTTTCAAGGCAATATCTCAAGTAGTTTTAAAGTTATGGGCAAAATGCATATTTTGCTTAACACAAAAAATTAGAAAAAAGGGGCATAACTTGAAATATATTGAAGCAGAGTTATGGGTCTTGTTGGTAATGATGTAGAATTTGATAGTGAATATATATTCCAAGTTTCAAGCCGATATCTCAAATAGTTTATAAGTTATGGACCAAAGTGCATATTTTCCTTAACACAAAATTTAAGTGAAAAAGGGGCATAACTTGAAAAATATTTGTAGCAGAGTTATGGGTCTTGTTGGTAATGATGTAGAATTTGATGGTGAATATATATTCCAAGTTTCAAGTTGATATCATAAGTAGTTTTTAAGTTATGGACCAAAGTGCATATTTTGTTTAACGGACGCCGACGCCGACGCCGACACCGGGGCGAGTAGGATAGCTCCCCTATTCTTCGAATAGTCGAGCTAAAAATGATACCACCTACAGTATTGAAGTTACGTACGGTGATATCTTATATCAGAAACGTAATGTTCTGGAAGGCGAGGGTCGGGCACTTGTCTTTAAATGGCTTACACGTTCTTCAGACGGTCGAGAGAGCCTAGGAAAAAAGGTCGTGGAGAAACCGGAAGCATGGCGTAACGGTCATGACATCAAAGTGAATTGACGTCAACTGACGATTGACGATCAGGAAGCTGGTTTTGGCTCTGATTCCTTATATCAAATATTGACAGAACTGTTTAGTATGTCAAATGTATTATTGATCTATGATTTTCGATTTATGTTCTGCAAAAATGACAAGTAATACAGTATAATTATCGGTTAAAGATATATCTTTAAATTTAGTAAGGAAATCGTATTTCAGATTTGAGATACATGTACATTGATGCGGGGATCGCGAAGGTAAAATGTGTCGCCTGAGATATTTTTTTTGAAATTTTAGTTGTTACAAAATTTTGGGATGAACCTACAATTACACTAATTTCTAATTTTTTATTCATAGGGAACGTTCGAAATATCTCAGTTCGACTGATATTTTATTTTCTCATAACTAGTATGTGATGTTATTACACATGTTGATCGTCTACTGAATTAAAAGATTGACGTCAGCTGTTCACGTGACGCGCCCGATATAAAGTAATTCAAGTTTTAAGATTTCTTCAGAAACAAGAACGTAAAGAGTTATATTATATTATAGTCTTCTAGTAAGAAAGCCATTGGCTTACTGCTACAATATGCCGGATAGTGTTCAGCATAATTCTCGATCAAAATAGCCCTCGACTCACTGATAACGGCATCCGGAAGGTGTACACCATAATCTTAGACTATTAAAATAGTCCTTTCGCCACATTGTAACCACCTGCCGGAAGGTGTACACCATGTTTCTCCAGAGTCCTCTATTAAAATTGTCCGGATGCGATAAACTTGCTGCAGTCAGACACACGATGTTATTTCTGTATTTATTACATTAAGCATCATATTTCACTGATTTTATCTGCCAATAATTCTATAAATTTAAGGCACCATTAAAAGAAAAGGCCTTAATGATATGGAGCTTGCTGTATGTTTATTTTTGTCATGTTTTAAATTGATTTCATGGTCATCATTTTATTTGTTTGATTGCGAAGATCATTCTTAACTCTGACATGATTTGCATTATCAGCTTAACAAATGCTGATGAACGTTTAAAGCGTTAAGTTGCATTTAAACCAACGTGTAAAAGGCATAACAAAAGGCTTTTATATCTTTATCTACTAGGCACTTTATAATTGAAGGTAAAAGAAACATAACCGCTAAATGAAATTCAAATTGATTGATAGCATAACTTCCCTTTAAACGCTGCACTTTACTACAATTTAAGTGCATTGATTTTTGAAGTTTGTTAAATTAATGTAACACTTATACGCCAATGTGCCTTCAATATATGCTTTAAAATAAAATGAAAGGAACCTGTAAGGTATTAAAATGTAAAAGTTTTATTGATCATATATATCTAAATGATGAGTTATGAAAATGCAGATGTTTATATTCCAATAATGTTTTTTCTAAATATAGAGTAAAATAAACCATGACAAGGCTACGCCTCCTGGTTCGCCATATTGTTGTTCAGCATTGTAGCAACATGTATTTGTAATAAAAGATTAATTTTACAGACTACGACTTTTAAGGGCCCTCTTCAGTCCTCATTGCACGTTCATAGATAAAAATGAAAATCATAATCTCTCTAACGGCAAAATGCAGTTAAAACTTTTCATAAATGCAAGCTATTAACATGATTAACGTATCTTTATTTGGCATATGTTACTAAACGTTAGAACCGTGAAAAGTAAATAGATCTAAAAAACACTAAAATGCTATTTACTTCCGTAGATAAAAACAAAACAACAGCAATCACCATTTTATATGCTCACATGAGTAATATGATACTGGCAAAATATGTTATGTAAACATTATGAGATATTATTTTGTAAATAAATTGTATTTGACCTCAAATTTTCCGGTCGCTTCTTGGTCATTGAAATAGGTGACAAACGTTGATTTCTCTCTTCATAATAATTATTGAAACATCTTCAGGATACAACAAATTGTTGTCACAATTGTAATACTCTTGTCAACATTTAAACAATAATTTGTGTTGTTTAGACTGTGTGTTTGGATTTTATAGAATTTTAGCGAATATTTAGGCCCAGCTACTTTTCTATACTG
Source organism: Corbicula japonica (assembly GCA_038501625.1). Taxonomy (NCBI): domain Eukaryota; kingdom Metazoa; phylum Mollusca; class Bivalvia; order Venerida; family Cyrenidae; genus Corbicula; species Corbicula japonica. The sequence goes on along the minus strand of JAZAYU010000561.1, from coordinate 380 downwards.
TTCTAACTGTTTTTAACATATGTAAAATGAAGATAAACAAATAACGATTATTTTTAAGAAAAGTTTTATTTATAATAACTGCATTTTGCCGTTAGGGAAATTTCGATATTTATATTTTTACCGATGGCATTGCAATGACTACTGTAGACGGCATTTAATGCAAGACGTGTTAGAATTTAAACACTGTATTCCGACACTTTATTCACCTGTTATACCCAACTTATAGAGATTATCGAGTAAGGCTGCACTGTAAATGTCACAATGTTTGCTTTTTGTTAGGATGGATTTATCATGCAGACAAAAATAAAGTAATTTTTTTATTGTACAGCTTAAATCGATTTAGTAAATTTTGCAGAAAATAAAATCAGCGTCTTACAAAT